>JAPQNM010000049.1:3964219-3966719 GCA_029783475.1 Metacarcinus magister
ATATTTCAAACTGGATATCATACAAGTGTGTTTTTCCATTGTATAGATAAACATTTGAATCAAGCAACACTCAAGAGTCTTACAGAGTGTTCTGGGGGGCGCGTCTCCCTCCGTAAAGACGAAATATTTACCGGGTAATTAATTAAAGGATTCCATTTTAGGATCCTGTCTTAATCCTATGATAATTAAAGGATTTCCTCTTGGCATCCTTCGCACTTTTTTTTCCCTCGCTCAGTAAGGTCTAGACGTTCTTACTTTTTATATATTTTTCCTTTACTTTTCATTATCTTTTTCCTCTAATAAGTTTGTCAATATTTCTATTATTTTGTATATATTTTTTTTCTATTTTTTACGTTTTTTCTATTTTTTTCCTTCCTAATGAGATCAAGTGTAATTTTCTACTTTTTTTTTCCGACATAATTAACTTTCAACTTTTAATGTTTTTTTTTTCATCATAATTTCTACGTCCAAGAATTAATTATGGTCAATTAAAGTGTGTCTTTTCATCAACTTCATCGATGTTCATAATTTGTTTAGAGTCAGTTTTCTAAGTCTTACAACACACAGACATTTTATTCACGTGTAAATATTTCTTTATTTTTCATTCCACAAATTAATTCCCAGTTTATGTCATTTTTTCCTTTAGAACTTTTATCATTTGGAAACTGAGTCGAATGTGTAGTTGTATTTTTAACTCCCACTTTGAATATTAATTGTATATTCTTTATTTTATTCTTTATTTTTTACAATTTTTGATGAGTAAGGTCGTATTGTTATTATTATTATTATTGTTACTACTGCTACTACTACTACTACTACTACTACTACTACTACTACTACTACTACTACTACTACTATTACTACTACTACTACTACTACTACTACTACTACTACTCTCGAGGACTGTGTTATTCCCGTGTTTTTTGTACAAATTGTAGGTAAATCTCTTCAAGTGAGGAGCTTTACCTGAAGGAGAACACGACGCCACCAGACGAGAAACGATTTAAAAAAAACATTCACTGTGTTTTTGACGTCGAGAGAGAGAGAGAGAGAGAGAGAGAGAGAGGAGAGAGAGAGAGAGAGAGAGAGAGAGAGAGAGAGAGAGAGAGAGAGAGAGAGAGAGAGAGAGAGAGAGGGAGAGGGAGAGAGGTAGCACTTGTAGGCAGTTCCTAATTGATGTTTTTAAAGAGAAAAGGACTTAGAGGACGATGAGGAGGTGAAGACGACAGGAAAGGAGAAGGAGGAGGAGCAGGAGGAGGAGGAGGAAGAGGAGGAGGAGGAGGAGGAGGAGGAGGAGGAGGAGGAGGGAAGAAACACGGAAATCTGAAGTAAGTTTTCAAAGGAAATTGCATTACTGAACGGACACAGAAAGAGAGAGAGAGAGAGAGAGAGAGAGAGAGAGAGAGAGAGAGAGAGAGAGAGAGAGAGAGAGAGAGAGAGAGAGAGAGAGAGAGAGAGAGAGAGAGAGAGAGAGAGAGAGAGAGAGAGAGAGAGATGACAAAAAAACTGAAAATAGACACAACATTGAAAATAAATTGAAAAAAAACTAAATACCCAAAAAATATTTCACACAAACGAGACAAAAAAAAAGAAAAAAAAGTTCAAGGAAATAACGAGGAAAATAAATCCATAAAAAAATCTTACATATAAGGAAAACACAAATGAGGGGGAAAAAAAGGGGAAAGAAAACGGAATATATATAAAAAAGTCAATTATTCCAAAAAGAACTACAGAGGATTTTCCCTAAAGAGGATTTTCTGGCTAGCCTTTTATTTCCCTGTTTCATTTGTCATCATATTTTCCCTTGAATTTTCCCTCTTCATGGGTACATTCAGCTTGCGAGAGAGAGAGAGAGAGAGAGAGAGAGAGAGAGAGAGAGAGAGAGAGAGAGAGAGAGAGAGAGAGAGAGAGAGAGAGAGAGAGAGAGAGAGAGAGAGAAGAGTGAATAATAGAAAGGAAAAAATAGAACGACTAGAGGAAGGAAGGAAGGAAGGAAAATATTAAGTAGGAAGAAAAGTAGGCGGAGGAGGAGGAGGAGGAGGAGGAGGAGGAGGAGGAGGAGGAGGAGGAAGACATAGAAGGGAAAAACAGGAAGGAAAATGTTAGTTCTGGAAAGACGGGTGTTATAGTGAATAATCTCTCTCTCTCTCTCTCTCTCTCTCTCTCTCTCTCTCTCTCTCTCTCTCTCTCTCTCTCTCTCTCTCTCTCTCTCTCTCACATACACCCACAAACAAACAAGCTAATTTAACATAACAAAACACTACCAACACACACACACACACACACACACACACACACACACACACACACACACACACACACACACACACACACACACACACACACACACACACTCTTTCACATTCCTTCGTCCTAAAAACACACACACACACAGAAGCGAACAGGAAGGTTGAACGATGCTCTGAGAAAATAAGGACATATTACATAAGGGACTTTCGAGACTGCCTTGCCTGCCCTCTGGTGGCCAATAAAAGCAAGT
>JAPQNM010000049.1:3971719-3974219 GCA_029783475.1 Metacarcinus magister
GGTGGTGGTGGTAGTAGTAGTAGTAGTAGTAGTAGTAGTAGTAGTAGTAGTAGTAGTAGTAGTAATAATGCTAATGATAATACTAATACTACTAATACTACTAATGATAATAATAATAATGATAATAATGATAATATCTTCCTTGCTACTCTTACGTACTTTAACTTACAAACAGGTAATGCTAGAGGTGACAGGACAGTTAATTAGCTACAGGTAAAGTGAGGTCAGGTGTGCGGAAAAAAATATCATTAATATACTCTTTGAAAGGATTAGCATAAAATATTACTCTCTCTCTCTCTCTCTCTCTCTCTCTCTCTCTCTCTCTCTCTCTCTCTCTCTCTCTCTCTCTCTCTCTCTCTCTCTCTCTCTCTCTCTCTCGCCTAACACCCAAGAAAAAAATAATAATCGAATGTAAAAACGTCAAAAAACATCGAAATTTTGATTAACTTTTACGCTAACATTTTACCACCACCACCACCACCACCACCACCACCACCACCACCACCACCACCACCACCACCACCACCACCACCACCACCACCACCACCACCACCAAAGTTTCCCTTAACCTAGGCTTCTAGTTATTTTTTCCTCGTGTTCTTCCTATTTATATCAAACTCCATTTTTTTCCATTTTTTTTTTTCGGGAATGGAAAGAGAAGTTTAAACGGCTCAACTTTCCCTAATTAATGATGTTTTTTCAAATTTTTTCCCTCCTCTTCTTTTCAAAAATATCTTTCATTCGTTGGTATAATTCCAAAAATCATCATTAGACTTCATGATATTTGATTAGTATTATTATTGTTATCACACACACACACACACACACACACACACACACACACACACACACACACACACACACACACACACGCACACACACATATTTAATAATGCAAAGTGCGCTATCGTTGAAGCATAAACTTGATGAAAATAGAGAGAGAGAGAGAGTGAGAGAGAGAGAGAGAGAGAGAGAGAGAGAGAGCAAGGTCATTTCAAGCCTAACAGTCCACACGGGTATTCGCTAATTAGATCTATGATTAGTAATGAGGGGAAATATAATTAATGTTTTATATGGTTATAGCGGCCAGGCGAGGGGAGGTGAGGGGAGAGGTGAGGGGAAAGGGAAACAAAGAGGGAACTAGAGACACTTCTAACCCTGATAAACAAAGGAAAAAAAGTAATTGAGGGGAATTAAGTGGTATCAATGGAAGGGAATTAAGTAGAGGGGAATAAAGGGGAAAAGGTGTTAAGGGTGTACGATAAATTAAGGGGTTTAGGGTATAGGAATAGGGGAGGGAGTTGGATTGAGGGGAAACAAGAGGACCTAAATCGAGGGGAAACAACAGAATACATACCTGTAGAAGAAGAGAAAGGGGAGTGGAAACCTAAGCAGAGGGGAAACTATAGAAGAAGGGAAATTTCAACAGGTATATAACTACAGAATGAGTTAGGAGAGTGAGGGGAAATGAGTTATACGAGGGAGGGGAAAAAAGTCCTTTGAGGGAGGGAAAAAAGTGATGCTGAGTAACTTCACGTGGAATTTAATGTGAGGGGAGAGAGAGGGAAGGGGAGAGGGAGGGTGAGGGGAGAGGGAGAGAGGGAAGGAGGGAGGGAAGGAGGGAGGGAAGGAGGGACGCAGCTACCTGAGTTGTGCAAAGAAACTAAAACTTATTTGGAAACAGAATTTTGAATAAAGTTTATGATACAAAAAAAATACGAAAATCAGGAGTTTTGACTAACGACAGCGAGAGAGAGAGAGAGAGAGAGAGAGAGAGAGAGAGAGAGAGAGAGAGAGAGAGAGAGAGAGAGAGAGAGAGAGAGAGAGAGAGAGAGAGAGAGAGAGAGAGAGAGAGAGAGAGAGAGAGAGAGCACCCAACCCAAACACCTTCACACACACCTGCATCCCATCACACACCTGTAATTAACTACGTCTGTCAGGTACCTACACTGACAAGCAGGTAGCCGGAAGTAAACCATTTAATATATCACTGAGAAATTACCTGTACGCGACCAGGTGAGAGTAGACGGAACAGTAGCCTACCTGAAACCAACCTTGAACATCCTTGACACCTGAAGTTATGAGTGAGTGAGTGAGTGAGTGAGTAATAATAATAATAATAATAATAATAATAATAATACAAATACTAATAATAATAAGAGCGTTGAGAAATGAGTTCATAATCAATTACTTAACTTTTTAATAATGTTCCCAGTGTGCTTTTCCTGCCTCATTAAAATCATTACGTAACCTCATCTGCATAATTATTATTTTTATACTTTTCTAAATTTTTTTTTTATATACTTTGGTCAGTTAGAAATTCCTTTTTGATAGATGTATATAATTTCATCTGGTTGCGAGAGAGAGAGAGAGAGAGAGAGAGAGAGAGAGAGAGAGAGAGAGAGAGAGAGAGAGAGAGAGAGAGAGAGAGAGAGAGAGAGAGAGAGAGAGAGAGAGAGAGAGAGAGAGAGAGAGAGAGAGAGAGAGAGAGAGATACAAA
>JAPQNM010000049.1:3976719-3978022 GCA_029783475.1 Metacarcinus magister
TCTGTCCTTTTAACAAAATAAACGAGTTGATGCCAATTAAAAAGAAGATACAAAGAAAGAGGAAAAAAAGGAAAAAGAGCGAGAGAGAGGAAAAAAAGGAAAAAAAGTCTGCAACATGAAGTCCGTTTGAGAAATTAATAAAAGAGACAGTCATGTGAACGTAGAGGAAAGGGGAAAAAAGTTTAATGGAAGGTAGTAATATTTTTCTCTTGCCAAGTCAAGGGAGGAAAAAAAGAATTCATGTCTTTATTTCCCACAGCTTAATGAGGGGAAAAAAATACACCCTCGAGGGATTATATGTGTGTGTGTGTGTGTGTGTGTGTGTGTGTGTGTGTGTGTGTGTGTGTGTGTGTGTGTGTGTGTGTGTGTGTGTGAAAAGTCCAGACCAAAAATATAAAGTCTTAAGCAACACTAAAGGAATATTATTTTCTTTTCCTTTAACTTATTCTTCTTGTGTTTCATTTCACTTATTTTTCTTTCGTTTCCTCTTAAGACACGAAAGTAAAGATGCATTATAAGATTTTGTGAGAGAAAAAAGGAAGAGAGGAAGAGAGGGAGAAAGATTTAATAACTAGAAAAAGGTGAAAGGTTGTAATTCTCTCTCTCTCTCTCTCTCTCTCTCTCTCTCTCTCTCTCTCTCTCTCTCTCTCTCTCTCTCTCTCTCTCTCTCTCTCTCTCTCTCTCTCTCTCTCTCTCATTACTCCTCCCTAAGCGACAGCAACAGAAACTTACCTTAATAATGATAGAGTACAGGTGGCTGCTTACCTGCCTGCTGAGGGGACCAGGTAGGACCAGGTAAGGGAAGGTGAGGGAAGGTGAGGGAAGGGGAGGAAGGGTGGTTGAAGGAGTGAGTAGAAATTGCAATACCTGATGATGAGGGGAGACAGAGGGGAGGAGGTGAATGTGACAGAAGGAGGAAAGGGAGGGGAAAGGAGGAGGGGAGAGAAAGGGAGAGGGGAAGAGAGGTGAGGGGAAGGTGAGGTATTAAGCAGAGGTTGTTACGTTTATGGAACAGAATTATTATAGTGAGGGGAAGTGAGGGGAAAGGGGAGTGAGTGGAGTGTTTATGTGAATTAGTACCTGATGGGAAGAGAGTGAGGGGAAGAGAGAGAGAGAGAGAGAGAGAGAGAGAGAGAGAGAGAGAGAGAGAGAGAGAGAGAGAGAGAGAGAGAGAGAGAGAGAGAGAGAGAGAGAGAGAGAGAGAGAGAAGCACCACAAACTTTCTATTGAGTGTTTACCTTTGGAAAGTTGGTGACAATGGGAGGAGGAGGAGGAGGAGGAGGAGGAGGAGGAGGAGGAGGAG
>JAPQNM010000049.1:3978122-3993122 GCA_029783475.1 Metacarcinus magister
GAACCCTCTCTCCCTCAAAATGCATCGTCTACTTCAAGTAACCAGTCCGTGTGGAGGCCCCTCATTCCTCCACTCGGGGCTGTATCCTCTTCAGGCAGTCAGCAAGTGGAAGTACTTTCCCCCTGCCTCCTCATCAGTCTCTTCAGGCAGTCAATCAAAGTGGAAGTCCTTCCCCCTGCCTCCTCCACATCAAGTGAGTTCAAATCAAGCTAGCTAGAGTAGAAGCAGTCATTCAGTACCTCTACTCGTGTTGCCTTCAGGGAGCCAGCTCAAGTGGGACACTCATCTTCCACTCCAGCTGATTCCTCCACAATATCGTGTGGATCACTACTCAAATCATCACGGATCATCATCACCCTCTCCCTCCTTGGCTGAACGTGTCATCTCTCAGACACCTTTCCTCAACGGACGTGATCCCTAATATATCTGCAGCCTCCACATCAAGTACATCTTCACGAAATTAGGTATTTCTTAATTATCATTCCCAGGGAAGCGCTGTCATCCGCTCCCATTTCTATGTACCTTCTACTTCAAAATTCGTGTAAATAGATCTTGCTATTCAGCTGTATCACGTATTCATCGTATCAATTCAAATTCGTGTAAATTGCTCATATCATATTTCTGTGTCATTTTCTACATGTATATATATGTATGTTTCCTGTGTCATTTTCTACATATATATATATGTATGTTTCCTGTGTCGTTTTCTACATGTATATATATGTATATTCATGTTCAATTCTATATATTCTTATTCATGTGTTGTTTGTTGCATTGTATAATTTCCAAACAACTTCATTTTCAACATTCCCCCTCTGTCTTTTCTTAACATACGAGGACGTATGTTTCCAAGGGGAGAAGCATTGTATCATTCTATCTATAAATAGTAGTTATAATCCTCTGTATTAGAAGCCGCGAGAGAGAAAGTTGATACATCCCTGCACCTGGCCTAGTCTTAATCCCAGGAGATGGCGACCCTTCCAATTATCGGATTAACAGGTTCATGTTTTCTCAAAACTCCCTAGAGTCCTATATCACCTTTCACGCAGGTGTTCACGAACTGTGGATATCACTCCTTATCCTTCATCCCTCGACCCAGTCAAAGTTCTCTGTCACTCATCAGTTCACGGCAAGCAGTCAGTCTGGATAGAGGTCCTTCATCCCTCTATCCAGGCTGCTATCAGATCAAAATCAGATCACCTTCAGACTCTGGCGAGATCAGTCATTTGGTCCTCTCAGTCACAACTTCAACTCAAAACCTCTCTCGGCTACATCATATCAATCAGTCTGTATCAACAAATAAGACATAAGAAAACTCAATCTTGTCTTACAATTCCTACCTTGTATTAGAGAAACAATCATCAAAGAAGACTCTAATATATAAATATTAAGTTTCATTTTACTGTGTAATTATTAGCCATAGAACAAATATTCATAATATCAGTTGTACAAGTTAATTAGGTGTATCAGATGCTGCAATGATATTTCCAATATCTCTAATAGCTTTCGAGAAAATGAGGAGAAAAGTTATGTTTATATAGAAATATTAAGTTTCATTTTACTGAGTAATTATTAGTCATAGAACAAATATTCATGATGATAGTTGTACAGTTTAATTAGTTGTATCAGATGCTGCAATGATATTTCCAATATCTCTAATAGCTTTCGAGAAAATTAGGAGGAAAGTCATTTTTTTATATAAATATAAAGTTTAATTTTACTGCGTAATTATTAGTCATAGAACAAATATTCATAATTTCAGTTATATAGTTTAATTAGGTCTATCAGATGCTGCAGTGATATTTCCAATATCTCTAATAGCTTTCGAGAAAATGAGGAGGAAATTCATGTTTTTATATAAATATTAAGTTTCATTTTACTGCGTAATTATTAGTCATAGAACAAATATTCATAATGACAGTTGTACAGTTTAATTAGGTGTATCAGATGCTGCAATCATATTTCCAATATCTCTAATAGCTTTCGGGAAAATGAGTAGGAAAGTCATGTTTTTATATAAATATTAAGTTTCATTTTACTGCGTAATTATTAGTCATAGTACAAATATTCATAATCACAGTTGTACAGTTTAATTAGTTGTATCAGATGCTGCAATGATATTTCCAATATCTCTAATAGCTTTCGAGAAAATGAGGAGGAAAGTGATGTTTTTAAATAAATATTAAGTTTAATTTTACTGCGTAATTGTTAGTCATAGAACAAATATTCATAATGACAGTTGTACAGTTTTATTAGCTGTATCAGATGCTGCAATGATATTTCCAATATCTCTAATAGCTTTCGGGAAAATGAGGAGGAAATTCATGTTTTTAAATAAATATTAAGTTTCATTTTACTGCGTAATTATTAGTCATAGAAAAAATATTCATAATATCAGTTGTAGAGGTTAATTAGGTGTATCAGCTGTTGCAATGATATTTCCAATATCTCTAATAGCTTTCGAGAAAATGAGGAGGAAAGTCATGTTTTTAAATAAATATTAAGTTTCATTTTACTGCGTAATTATTAGTCATAGAACAAATATTCATAATATCAGTTGTACAGTTTAATTAGGTCTATCAGATGCTGCAATTATATTTCCAATATCTCTAATAGCTTTCGAGAAAATGACGAGGAAAATCATGTTTTTATATAAAAATACGGTTTTATTTTACTGCGTAATTATTAGTCATAGAACAAATATTCATAATATCAGTTGTACAGTTGAATTAGGTGTATCAGATGATGCAATGATATTTCCAATATCTCTAATAGCTTTCGAGAAAACGAGGAAGAAAGTAATTGAAAAAAAAGTAAAATTCAGTATTTATTAGTACTAGTGAAAATATACATAATGACAGTAGTAGATTTTAATCAGGTCTATCAGATGCTGCAATGATATTTCCAATATCTCTAATAGCTCTCGAGAAAATGAGGAGGAATGTCATGTTTTTATATAAATATATAGTTTCATTTTACTGCGTAATTATTAGTCATAGAACAAATATTCATAATGTCAGTTTTACAGTTTAATTAGGTCTATCAGATGCTGCAGTGATATTTCCAATATCTCTAATAGCTTTCGAGAAAATGAGGAGGAAAATCATGTTTTTATATAAATATTAAGTTTCATTTTACTGCGTAATTATTAGTCATAGAACATATATTCATAATGAGAGTTGTACAGTTTAATTAGTTGTATCAGATGCTGCAATGATATTTCCAATATCTCTAATAGCTTTCGAGAAAATGAGGAGGAAAGTCATGTTTTTATATAAATATTAAGTTTCATTTTACTGCGTAATTATTAGCCATAGAACAAATATTCATAATATCAGTTGTACAAGTTAATTAGGTGTATCAGATGCTGCAATGATATTTCCAATATCTCTAATAGCTTTCGAGAAAATGAGGAGAAAAGTTTTGTTTATATAGAAATATTAAGTTTCATTTTACTGAGTAATTATTAGTCATAGAACAAATATTCATGATGATAGTTGTACAGTTTAATTAGTTGTATCAGATGCTGTAATGATATTTTCCAATATCTCTAATAGCTTTCGAGAAAATTAGGAGGAAAGTCATGTTTTTATATAAATATAAAGTTTAATTTTACTGCGTAATTATTAGTCATAGAACAAATATTCATAATTTCAGTTATATAGTTTAATTAGGTCTATCAGATGCTGCAGTGATATTTCCAATATCTCTAATAGCTTTCGAGAAAATGAGGAGGAAATTCATGTTTTTATATAAATATTAAGTTTCATTTTACTGCGTAATTATTAGTCGTAGAACAAATATTCATAATGACAGTTGTACAGTTTAATTAGGTGTATCAGATGCACCAATCATATTTCCAATATCTCTAATAGCTTTCGGGAAAATGAGTAGGAAAGTCATGTTTTTATATAAATATTAAGTTTCATTTTACTGCGTAATTATTAGTCATAGTACAAATATTCATAATCACAGTTGTACAGTTTAATTAGTTGTATCAGATGCTGCAATGATATTTCCAATATCTCTAATAGCTTTCGAGAAAATGAGGAGGAAAGTCATGTTTTTAAATAAATATTAAGTTTAATTTTACTGCGTAATTGTTAGTCATAGAACAAATATTCATAATGACAGTTGTACAGTTTTATTAGCTGTATCAGATGCTGCAATGATATTTCCAATATCTCTAATAGCTTTCGGGAAAATGAGGAGGAAATTCATGTTTTTAAATAAATATTAAGTTTCATTTTACTGCATAATTATTAGTCATAGAAAAAATATTCATAATATCAGTTGTAGAGGTTCATTAGGTGTATCAGCTGTTGCAATGATATTTCCAATATCTCTAATAGCTTTCGAGAAAATGAGGAGGAAAGTCATGTTTTTAAATAAATATTAAGTTTCATTTTACTGCGTAATTATTAGTCATAGAACAAATATTCATAATATCAGTTGTACAGTTTAATTAGGTCTATCAGATGCTGCAATTATATTTCCAATATCTCTAATAGCTTTCGAGAAAATGACGAGGAAAATCATGTTTTTATATAAAAATACGGTTTTATTTTACTGCGTAATTATTAGTCATAGAACAAATATTCATAATATCAGTTGTACAGTAGAATTAGGTGTATCAGATGATGCAATGATATTTCCAATATCTCTAATAGCTTTCGAGAAAACGAGGAAGAAAGTAATTGAAAAAAAAGTAAAATTCAGTATTTATTAGTACTAGTGAAAATATACATAATGACAGTAGTAGATTTTAAACAGGTCTATCAGATGCTGCAATGATATTTCCAATATCTCTAATAGCTCTCGAGAAAATGAGGAGGAATGTCATGTTTTTATATAAATATATAGTTTCATTTTACTGCGTAATTATTAGTCATAGAACAAATATTCATAATGTCAGTTTTACAGTTTAATTAGGTCTATCAGATGCTGCAGTGATATTTCCAATATCTCTAATAGCTTTCGAGAAAATGAGGAGGAAAATCATGTTTTTATATAAATATTAAGTTTCATTTTACTGCGTAATTATTAGTCATAGAACAAATATTCATAATGAGAGTTGTACAGTTTAATTAGTTGTATCAGATGCTGTAATGATATTTCCAATATCTCTAATAGCTTTCGAGAAAATTAGGAGGAAAGTCATGTTTTTATATAAATATAAAGTTTCATTTTACTGCGTAATTATTAGTCATAGAACAAATATTCATAATTTCAGTTATATAGTTTAATTAGGTCTATCAGATGCTGCAGTGATATTTCCAATATCTCTAATAGCTTTCGAGAAAATGAGGAGGAAAATCATGTTTTTATATAAATATTAAGTTTCATTTTACTGCGTAATTATTAGTCGTAGAACAAATATTCATAATGAGAGTTGTACAGTTTAATTAGTTGTATCAGATGCTGCAATGATATTTCCAATATCTCTAATAGCTTTCGAGAAAATGAGGAGGAAAGTCATGTTTTTATATAAATATTAAGTTTCATTTTACTGCGTAATTATTAGCCATAGAACAAATATTCATAATATCAGTCGTACAAGTTAATTAGGTGTATCAGATGCTGCAATGATATTTCCAATATCTCTAATAGCTTTCGAGAAAATGAGGAGAAAAGTTATGTTTATATAGAAATATTAAGTTTCATTTTACTGAGTAATTATTAGTCATAGAACAAATATTCATGATGATAGTTGTACAGTTTAATTAGTTGTATCAGATGCTGTAATGATATTTCCAATATCTCTAATAGCTTTCGAGAAAATTAGGAGGAAAGTCATGTTTTTATATAAATATAAAGTTTAATTTTTACTGCGTAATTATTAGTCATAGAACAAATATTCATAATTTCAGTTATATAGTTTAATTAGGTCTATCAGATGCTGCAGTGATATTTCCAATATCTCTAATAGCTTTCGAGAAAATGAGGAGGAAATTCATGTTTTTATATAAATATTAAGTTTCATTTTACTGCGTAATTATTAGTCATAGAACAAATATTCATAATGACAGTTGTACAGTTTAATTAGGTGTATCAGATGCAACAATCATATTTCCAATATCTCTAATAGCTTTCGGGAAAATGAGTAGGAAAGTCATGTTTTTATATAAATATTAAGTTTCATTTTACTGCGTAATTATTAGTCATAGTACAAATATTCATAATCACAGTTGTACAGTTTAATTAGTTGTATCAGATGCTGCAATGATATTTCCAATATCTCTAATAGCTTTCGAGAAAATGAGGAGGAAAGTCATGTTTTTAAATAAATATTAAGTTTAATTTTACTGCGTAATTGTTAGTCATAGAACAAATATTCATAATGACAGTTGTACAGTTTTATTAGCTGTATCAGATGCTGCAATGATATTTCCAATATCTCTAATAGCTTTCGGGAAAATGAGGAGGAAATTCATGTTTTTAAATAAATATTAAGTTTCATTTTACTGCATAATTATTAGTCATAGAAAAAATATTCATAATATCAGTTGTAGAGGTTCATTAGGTGTATCAGCTGTTGCAATGATATTTCCAATATCTCTAATAGCTTTCGAGAAAATGAGGAGGAAAGTCATGTTTTTAAATAAATATTAAGTTTCATTTTACTGCGTAATTATTAGTCATAGAACAAATATTCATAATATCAGTTGTACAGTTTAATTAGGTCTATCAGATGCTGCAATTATATTTCCAATATCTCTAATAGCTTTCGAGAAAATGACGAGGAAAATCATGTTTTTATATAAAAATACGGTTTTATTTTACTGCGTAATTATTAGTCATAGAACAAATATTCATAATATCAGTTGTACAGTTGAATTAGGTGTATCAGATGATGCAATGATATTTCCAATATCTCTAATAGCTTTCGAGAAAACGAGGAAGAAAGTAATTGAAAAAAAAGTAAAATTCAGTATTTATTAGTACTAGTGAAAATATTCATAATGACAGTAGTAGATTTTAATCAGGTCTATCAGATGCTGCAATGATATTTCCAATATCTCTAATAGCTTTCGAGAAAATGAGGAGGAATGTCATGTTTTTATATAAATATATAGTTTCATTTTACTGCGTAATTATTAGTCATAGAACAAATATTCATAATGTCAGTTTTACAGTTTAATTAGGTCTATCAGATGCTGCAGTGATATTTCCAATATCTCTAATAGCTTTCGAGAAAATGAGGAGGAAAATCATGTTTTTATATAAATATTAAGTTTCATTTTACTGCGTAATTATTAGTCATAGAACAAATATTCATAATGAGAGTTGTACAGTTTAATTAGTTGTATCAGATGCTGCAATGATATTTCCAATATCTCTAATAGCTTTCGAGAAAATGAGAGGGAAAAGTCATGTTTTTATATAAATATTAAGTTTCATTTTACTGCGTAATTATTAGCCATAGAACAAATATTCATAATATCAGTTGTACAAGTTAATTAGGTGTATCAGATGCTGCAATGATATTTCCAATATCTCTAATAGCTTTCGAGAAAATGAGGAGAAAAGTTATGTTTATATAGAAATATTAAGTTTCATTTTACTGAGTAATTATTAGTCATAGAACAAATATTCATAATGATAGTTGTACAGTTTAATTAGTTGTATCAGATGCTGTAATGATATTTCCAATATCTCTAATAGCTTTCGAGAAAATTAGGAGGAAAGTCATGTTTTTATATAAATATAAAGTTTAATTTTACTGCGTAATTATTAGTCATAGAACAAATATTCATAATTTCAGTTATATAGTTTAATTAGGTCTATCAGATGCTGCAGTGATATTTCCAATATCTCTAATAGCTTTCGAGAAAATGAGGAGGAAATTCATGTTTTTATATAAATATTAAGTTTCATTTTACTGCGTAATTATTAGTCATAGAACAAATATTCATAATGACAGTTGTACAGTTTAATTAGGTGTATCAGATGCTGCAATGATATTTCCAATATCTCTAATAGCTTTCGAGAAAATGACGAGGAAAATCATGTTTTTATATAAAAATACGGTTTTATTTTACTGCATAATTATTAGTCATAGAACAAATATTCATAATATCAGTTGTACAGTTGAATTAGGTGTATCAGATGATGCAATGATATTTCCAATATCTCTAATAGCTTTCGAGAAAACGAGGAAGAAAGTAATTGAAAAAAAAGTAAAATTCAGTATTTATTAGTACTAGTGAAAATATTCATAATGACAGTAGTAGATTTTAATCAGGTCTATCAGATGCTGCAATGATATTTCCAATATCTCTAATAGCTTTCGAGAAAATGAGGAGGAATGTCATGTTTTTATACAAATATATAGTTTCATTTTACTGCGTAATTATTAGTCATAGAACAAATATTCATAATGTCAGTTTTACAGTTTAATTAGGTCTATCAGATGCTGCAGTGATATTTCCAATATCTCTAATAGCTTTCGAGAAAATGAGGAGGAAAATCATGTTTTTATATAAATATTAAGTTTCATTTTACTGCGTAATTATTAGTCATAGAACAAATATTCATAATTTCAGTTTTATAGTTTAATTAGGTCTATCAGATGCTGCAGTGATATTTCCAATATCTCTAATAGCTTTCGAGAAAATGAGGAGGAAATTCATGTTTTTATATAAATATTAAGTTTCATTTTACTGCGTAATTATTAGTCATAGAACAAATATTCATAATGACAGTTGTACAGTTTAATTAGGTGTATCAGATGCTGCAATCATATTTCCAATATCTCTAATAGCTTTCGGGAAAATGAGGAGGAAAGTCATGTTTTTATATAAATATTAAGTTTCATTTTACTGCGTAATTATTAGTCATAGAACAAATATTCATAATAACAGTTGTACAGTTTAATTAGTTGTATCAGATGTTGCAATGATATTTCCAATATCTCTAATAGCTTTCGAGAAAATGAGGAGAAAAGTTATGTTTATATAGAAATATTAAGTTTCATTTTACTGAGTAATTATTAGTCATAGAACAAATATTTCATAATGATAGTTGTACAGTTTAATTAGGTGTATCAGATGCTGTAATGATATTTCCAATATCTCAAATAGCTTTCGAGAAAATTAGGAGGAAAGTCATGTTTTTATATAAATATAAAGTTTAATTTTACTGCGTAATTATTAGTCATAGAACAAATATTCATAATTTCAGTTATATAGTTTAATTAGGTCTATCAGATGCTGCAGTGATATTTCCAATATCTCTAATAGCTTTCGAGAAAATGAGGAGGAAATTCATGTTTTTATATAAATATTAAGTTTCATTTTACTGCGTAATTATTAGTCATAGAACAAATATTCATAATGACAGTTGTACAGTTTAATTAGGTGTATCAGATGCTGCAATCATATTTCAGATATCTCTAATAGCTTTCGGGAAAATGAGTAGGAAAGTCATGTTTTTATATAAATATTAAGTTTCATTTTACTGCGTAATTTTTAGTCATAGAACAAATATTAATAATCACAGTTGTACAGTTTAATTAGTCGTATCAGATGCTGCAATGATATTTCCAATATCTCTAATAGCTGTCGAGAAAATGAGGAGGAAATTCATGTTTTTAAATAAATATTAAGTTTAATTTTACTGCGTAATTGTTAGTCATAGAACAAATATTCATAATGACAGTTGTACAGTTTTATTAGCTGTATCAGATGCTGCAATGATATTTCCAATATCTCTAATAGCTTTCGAGAAAATGAGGAGAAAAGTTATGTTTATATAGAAATATTAAGTTTCATTTTACTGAGTAATTATTAGTCATAGAACAAATATTCATAATGATAGTTGTACAGTTTAATTAGTTGTATCAGATGCTGTAATGATATTTCCAATATCTCTAATAGCTTTCGAGAAAATTAGGAGGAAAGTCATGTTTTTATATAAATATAAAGTTTAATTTTACTGCGTAATTATTAGTCATAGAACAAATATTCATAATTTCAGTTATATAGTTTAATTAGGTCTATCAGATGCTGCGGTGATATTTCCAATATCTCTAATAGCTTTCGAGAAAATGAGGAGAAAAGTTATGTTTATATAGAAATATTAAGTTTCATTTTACTGAGTAATTATTAGTCATAGAACAAATATTCATAATGATAGTTGTACAGTTTAATTAGGTGTATCAGATGCTGTAATGATATTTCCAATATCTCAAATAGCTTTCGAGAAAATTAGGAGGAAAGTCATGTTTTTATATAAATATAAAGTTTAATTTTACTGCGTAATTATTAGTCATAGAACAAATATTCATAATTTCAGTTATATAGTTTATATAGGTCTATCAGATGCTGCAGTGATATTTCCAATATCTCTAATAGCTTTCGAGAAAATGAGGAGGAAATTCATGTTTTTATATAAATATTAAGTTTCATTTTATTGCGTAATTATTAGTCATAGAACAAATATTCATAATGACAGTTGTACAGTTTAATTAGGTGTATCAGATGCTGCAATCATATTTCAGATATCTCTAATAGCTTTCGGGAAAATGAGTAGGAAAGTCATGTTTTTATATAAATATTAAGTTTCATTTTACTGCATAATTATTAGTCATAGAACAAATATTCATAATCACAGTTGTACAGTTTAATTAGTTGTATCAGATGCTGCAATGATATTTCCAATATCTCTAATAGCTTTCGAGAAAATGAGGAGGAAAGTCATGTTTTTAAATAAATATTAAGTTTAATTTTACTGCGTAATTGTTAGTCATAGAACAAATATTCATAATGACAGTTGTACAGTTTTATTAGCTGTATCAGATACTGCAATGATATTTCTAATATCTCTAATAGCTTTCGGGAAAATGAGGAGGAAATTCATGTTTTTAAATAAATATTAAGTTTCATTTTACTGCGTAATTATTAGTCATAGAAAAAATATTCATAATATCAGTTGTAGAGTTTAATTAGGTGTATCAGCTGTTGCAATGATATTTCCAATATCTCTAATAGCTTTCGAGAAAATGAGGAGGAAAGTCATGTTTTTAAATAAATATTAAGTTTCATTTTACTGCGTAATTATTAGTCATAGAACAAATATTCATAATATCAGTTGTACAGTTTAATTAGGTCTATCAGATTCTGCAATTATATTTCCAATATCTCTAAAAGCTTTCGAGAAAATGACGAGGAAAATCATGTTTTTATATAAAAATACGGTTTTATTTTACTGCGTAATTATTAGTCATAGAACAAATATTCATAATATCAGTTGTACAGTTGAATTAGGTGTATCAGATGATGCAATGATATTTCCAATATCTCTAATAGCTTTCGAGAAAACGAGGAAGAAAGTAATTGAAAAAAAAGTAAAATTCAGTATTTATTAGTACTAGTGAAAATATTCATAATGACAGTAGTAGATTTTAATCAGGTCTATCAGATGCTGCAATGATATTTCCATTATCTCTAATAGCTTTCGAGAAAATGAGGAGGAATATCATGTTTTTATATAAATATATAGTTTCATTTTACTGCGTAATTATTAGTCATAGAACAAATATTCATAATGTCAGTTTTACAGTTTAATTAGGTCTATCAGATGCTGCAGTGATATTTCCAATATCTCTAATAGCTTTCGAGAAAATGAGGAGGAAAGTCATGTTTTTATATAAATATTAAGTTTCATTTTACTGCGTAATTATTAGTCATAGAACAAATATTCATAATGAGAGTTGTACAGTTTAATTAGTTGTATCAGATGCTGCAATGATATTTCCAATATCTCTAATAGCTTTCGGGAAAATGAGGAGGAAAGTCATGTTTTTATATAAATATTAAGTTTCATTTTACTGCGTAATTATTAGCCATAGAACAAATATTCATAATATCAGTTGTACAAGTTAATTAGGTGTATCAGATGCGTCAATGATATTTCCAATATCTCTAATAGCTTTCGAGAAAATGCGGAGAAAAGTTATGTTTATATAGAAATATTAAGTTTCATTTTACTGAGTAATTATTAGTCATAGAACAAATATTCATAATGATAGTTGTACAGTTTAATTAGGTGTATCAGAGGCTGAAATGATATTTCCAATATCTCTAATAGCTTTCGAGAAAGTTAGGAGGAAAGTCATGTTTTTATATAAATATAAAGTTTAATTTTACTGCATAATTATTAGTCATAGAACAAATATTCATAATTTCAGTTATATAGTTTAATTAGGTCTATCAGATGCTGCAGTGATATTTCCAATATCTCTAATAGCTTTCGAGAAAATGAGGAGGAAATTCATGTTTTTATATAAATATTAAGTTTCATTTTACTGCGTAATTATTAGTCATAGAACAAATATTCATAATGACAGTTGTACAGTTTAATTAGGTGTATCAGAGGCTGCAATCATATTTCCAATATCTCTAATAGCTTTCGGGAAAATGAGTAGGAAAGTCATGTTTTTATATAAATATTAAGTTTCATTTTACTGCGTAATTATTAGTCATAGAACAAATATTCATAATCACAGTTGTACAGTTTAATTAGTTGTATCAGATGCTGCAATGATATTTCCAATATCTCTAATAGCTTTCGAGAAAATGAGGAGGAAAGTCATGTTTTTAAATAAATATTAAGTTTAATTTTACTGCGTAATTGTTAGTCATAGAACAAATATTCATAATGACAGTTGTACAGTTTTATTAGGTGTATTAGAAGCTGCAATGATATTTACAATATCTCTAATAGCTTTCGGGAAAATGAGGAGGAAATTCATGTTTTTAAATAAATATTAAGTTTCATTTTACTGCGTAATTATTAATCATAGAAAAAATATTCATAATATCAGTTGTAGAGTTTAATTAGGTGTATCAGCCGTTGCAATGATATTTCCAATATCTCTAATAGCTTTCGAGAAAATGAGGAGGAAAGTCATGTTTTTAAATAAATATTAAGTTTCATTTTACTGCGTAATTATTAGTCATAGAACAAATATTCATAATATCAGTTTTACAGTTTAATTAGGTCTATCAGATGCTGCAATTATATTTCCAATATCTCTAATAGCTTTCGAGAAAATAACGAGGAAAATCATGTTTTTATATAAAAATACGGTTTTATTTTACTGCGTAATTATTAGTCATAGAACAAATATTCATAATATCAGTTGTACAGTTGAATTAGGTGTATCAGATGATGCAATGATATTTCCAATATCTCTAATAGCTTTCGAGAAAACGAGGAAGAAAGTAATTGAAAAAAAAGTAAAATTCGGTATTTATTAGTACTAGTGAAAATATTCATAATGACAGTAGTAGATTTTAATCAGGTCTATCAGATGCTGCAATGATATTTCCAATATCTCTAATAGCTTTCGAGAAAATGAGGAGGAATGTCATGTTTTTATATAAATATATAGTTTCATTTTACTGCGTAATTATTAGTCATAGAACAAATATTCATAATGTCAGATTTACAGTTTAATTAGGTCTATCAGATGCTGCAGTGATATTTCCAATATCTTTAATAGCTTTCGAGAAAATGAGGAGGAAAATCATGTTTTTATATAAATATTAAGTTTAATTTTACTGCGTAATCATTAGTCATAAAACAAATATTCATAATGACAGTTGTACAGTTTAAATAGGTGTATCAGATGCTGCAATGATATTTCCAATATTTCCAATATTTTCAATATCCAATATCTAATGCTAGCTAGAAGAGCCCGTCGCTGACGGCCGACGGAGCGACGGTTATATATTGCTGCCGGTGGTGTTTCCAAACCGCAGTTATCGTACCCTAAAATTATCTATTGAATATCACATAAATACTCATAAGAACGGTAATTCTGATACATAAGACAATAGAAATTTGTAAATAATGATAAAAGTTGTTACACTGGCCTATACTTATTGTCATCATACGTTTGGTATATGCATGGGAATGATATAAAGATCTTGGCACAGACGTCGTGCCGCAAACACAGGAGAGGGAGACGCTGCTGGCACATACGGTGTGCCGCAAGAACTGAATGGGTTAATACTCTGTTCATTTTCCATTCCCAGACTTTCAAAGCAAATTCTTTCACGAGGCAGAGGAGGAGGAGGAGGAGGAGGAGGAGGAAGGAGGGAGGGAGGGAGGGAGGGGAGGGAGGGAGGGAGGGAGGGAGGGAGCGAAGATGGTGCGTTACCCTCCACCCTCCAAATATATACCTGTAGATAAGATCAGGGAAGATGAGAACGAGGAGGAGGAGGAGGAGGAGGAGGAGGATGAGGAGGAGGAGGATGCCGCCTCTGACCGCCCTTCATGGGGTTGTGGGCAAGAAGAAGATGAAAGAGTACTTACTGTATTATTATTATTATTATTATTATTATTATTATTATTATTATTATTATTATTATTATTTAGTCATACAGAGAGAGAGAGAGAGAGAGAGAGAGAGAGAGAGAGAGAGAGAGAGAGAGAGAGAGAGAGAGAGAGAGAGAGAGAGAGAGAGAGAGAGAGAGAGAGAATATGATAGAAACAAAAAAGAAATACTAAAACAGAGATACAGAGTCAGAAACAAAGAAAAACAGACAGACAGACAAACAGACAGCCAAACAGACAGACAGACAGACAGACAGGCAGACAAACAGACAGACAAACAGACAGACAGACAGATAGACAGACAGGCAGACAGACAGACAGACAAACAGACAGACAGACAGACAGATAGACAGACAGGCAGACAAACAGACAGACAAACAGACAGACAGACAGACAGAAAGACAGACAGACAAACACACAAACAAACAGACAGACAAACAGACAAACAGGTAGACAGACAGACAAACAGACACACAGACAAACACACAAACAAACAGACAGCCAAACAGACAGACAAACAGACAGACAGACAGGTATAATCAGACAGATAGACAGCCTCTCAGCAACAGAGGGTGGGTGAGGGCATAACTAATATTTGGGGAAAGAAGTTGAATAAGTGTTCCTGAGGGGAGAGTGAGGGGAGGGGAGGAGGAAGGG
>JAPQNM010000049.1:4000622-4003122 GCA_029783475.1 Metacarcinus magister
AGAGAAGAAAAGGAGAAAGGAATAGATGAGAAAAGATGAAAGGTAATTGGATTTATTTTTTTGGGGGGTGGGGGTCCTTTAGGGGCGTGGGGGGGGCGGCGGGGGGGGGTTTAGGGGGAGAGGCGCCCCCCATTTTTTATTTCCTGAAGTCGCTGTGAGTAAGATTTTTAAACGTTTGATCAAGCTTAGAGGAAGATCAATATTTGTCCCTTGTTTTGCTGGAGGAGGAGGAGGAGGAGGAGGAGGAGGAGGAAGGAGGAGGAAGGAGGAGGAAGGAGGAGGAAGGGAAGGAAATAAGAAAATTGATAGAGAGGAAAAGGAAAATTAGGAGACCCAAGGAAAATGAAGACATATTAAGATGAAAAAAAAAAGATAAGTGAATGAATGTTCTTTCTCTTCTATCTTTTATTCCTTCTCTTTATTTATCTATTTCTCTCTTTTCTCTCTTTCTATTCTTCCTCCATTCCTTCTTCTCAATTACAGTTCATTCCTTATCTCCTTCATTTGTCTTCATCTTCCTTTCTTTCTCTTTATCCATCCCTCTCTTCTTCCTCCTCTCTCACTCCATCCCTTGCCTCCTCCTCCTCCTCCTCCTCTTCCTCCTCCTCCTCCTCTTCCTAATCTTCTTTCCCCAAGAGCCTCCAACATACTGTCTTACCACTGCCTCCTGAGAACTTGTATGTAGATCTCTCTCTCTCTCTCTCTCTCTCTCTCTCTCTCTCTCTCTCTCTCTCTCTCTCTCTCTCTCTCTCTCTCTCTCTCTCTCTCTCTCTCTCTCTCTCTCTCTCATACCTTAAAATTCGTTTCGCTTTTGTTTATGTGTTTGCGTCTTCCTGTTGTTGCCTTTGTTCTTGGAGGAGGTGGAGGAGGAGGAGGAGGAGGAGGAGGAGGAGGAGGAGGAGGAGGAGGAGGAGGAGGAGGAGGAGGAGGAGGAGTACGACGACGACTAGGAGAGGAAAAAAGCAAGAGGAAGGAAAAATAGGTAGAATACGAAGAAATAACGAAAAATGAGGTTTGGGAGAGAGAAGGTGGAAGAGAAGGAGGAGGGGGAGGATTAGAAAGGAGGAGGAGGATGTACAAAGGAGTACAAAGGAAGAACAGACAGCAACATTCCCACTGGACCTAACGAGACTCTCCGTGTAGCTACATTACTGCTAAATAACTACTTGATAGATATTATAGTAATCAGGAAAATAAGTCCAGATTCGTGTTCAGCATGACCGAAAACCTCATTGTACCAATTTTCATGAGATTCGGAGGTGTGGAAATTTTCATGAAATTTTGTAGGGTACACCCTTAGAATTTTTTAAATAAATCATATATTTTTAAATAACTTGAAATGTATGGGGTTTACGTAAAAAACGTATAGGATATAAAAGAAAGAACAGGAGACGCTTGTTCTATTAAGCTATAGAGAAATGGAATTTGAATTTAATTGTAGATGTAGGAGTATAAAGTATTATGCATTAATTTCTTTCACAAACTTTAGATTTTCTTCATTAGTATTAGATTTATTGGAAAAATGATGACAGTATGAGATAGACATTATCAAACTCCACAACTTTACTCCTATACAATGATTCTGTAGGACTAATATTTACGTGGTAAAATGGGAAAACCTTTTTCGACCTCAATTCCGGTAGAATTTACGGGCCACAAAATGGAAAATCCAAATATTATAGTAATGACAAAACTAATTCCAGATTCGTGATCAGCATGCCCGAGAACCTCTTGGTACCAACTTTCATGAGTTGTGTTGAAATATTAACAAAAGCTTAATCTAACGTTTGACTTCTTGGCTGAAATCATGTTATTATGAATAATTGGAAAAGTATGAGGTTTACGTCAAAAATGTAAGGAATAGTCAAGAAAGAGTAAGAGACGTGCATTCTTTTGTGCTTTAGTGAAATGAAATTGGAATGTAAGTATAGATGTAGGAATGTAATAGGTACTTTTAATCAATTTTAATCAGTTGGAGGAGGAGGAGGAGGAGGAGGAGGAGGAGGAGGAGGAGGAGAAGGAGAAGGAGAAAGAAGAGGAGGAGGAGGAGAAAGAAGATGAGGAGGAGGAGAAAGAAGATGAGGAGGAGGAGGAGGAGGAGGAGGAGGAGGAGGAGGGATGAAGTGTTTATAAATTTACAACTATTAATAAAGAAAAAAGAATAATTTGTAGTTTAAAATAAAATGAGATAAATATAATCATGACAACTTTTCCTTTCTTGTTAAAATACATAAAAAAAAAAAAAGGAAATTTGTTTAACATTGAACAGTACAAAGAAAAATAAAGTGAAATTAATGTTTGTTTTTATAAAGAAAATAACATATATATATACAGTATCTCTCTCTCTCTTTCTTTTATTTATTTCTCTCTCTCTTTCTCTAATCTCTATAAGTAAATTAATACCCTTGTCTTTTTTTTCCATTATTTCCTACCCAGCCCCCCAAAAAAAATAAATAAATAAATAAAAGCAAGGATTAAAGATAGTGTTTCATTAAAGGGG
>JAPQNM010000049.1:4008122-4020622 GCA_029783475.1 Metacarcinus magister
AACTATAAAAGGCGAGAGGAAAAAAATGGTCATTGTAAAAATATCTATAAGTAAGGATAGAGGGGGAAAAAACTATATATATGGAATTTTAGTGGTATTTGGACTGCCCTCCCTCTCTGTGTGTGTGTGTGTGTGTGGATGTGTGTGTGTGTGTGTTTGGTTTCCTCCCCTCCTTCCGTTTTCTATGAGGTCAGTCAGTAGTTTGCAGTATTCAGCTCCACGTTAAGGTATTAATGGCCAACTTATCCTCTTTGGAAATGGCAGGCGTGGTTTTGCAAGTGGTTTAGGCCTATCAGCTAACCTAACCTAACCTAACCTAACCTAACCTAACCTAACCTAACCTAACCTAACCTAACCTAACCTATCAGCTAACCTAACCTAACCTAACCTAACCTAACCTAACCTAACCTAACCTTCCCACCCACTCTACTCTTCCACCCTTACTTAACCCACACTGGTAGTAATGATTTTAACTCTTATTTATTTTTTTGTTATTTTTATTTTTTTATGCTATTGGAAAACCGGCTAAGGGGAATAAAATACTAAATAAAAATAGGAGTAAAAAAAGTGAGTTTAAGTTAAGGTTGCAGGTGTGTTCCTAATTGTACCTGTGCCTTGCTAACACACAGGTAAGGTTAGATTTGATCCTAACTCACTTTTCATTTCAGAAGTTAATGTTGTTAGTTTAGATTATCGTCCTTAGTGCATTGTTAATAACTGTCTTAATTGCTCTAACTTATAGCATTAACTGAGTTGTGTAATATGTGAGTTATGTTATTATTTTCATGTTTTCATATCTAATTTATTTACAATTGTATCTGATTTTCATAGTTTTGTCCTTGTTTGGGAATGTTAAATGTTTGTTCTTCCATTCATTACTAGAGAACGTTTTTTTTATTTTTACTTGTTCATAATTCAAGTTAGGAACGTTTATCATTGTATTCCTAACGCCTTCATAAACGTTTGGTATGCCTTCCCTATCACTTGAAAACGTTTATTGATCTCCTCTATACCTTGCCTTCCCAAACGTTTATTTATACTCACACATCATCACCTCAAAACGTTTTTCATTCCATCTTTACCTAACATTCTTAAACGTTTTTTTTTCTTTTTTTCTTTCCTTGAACTCAAAAACGTCAATATTAATTTTTTTATATATACTTTTCCAAATCAGTATTATGCAAGGTGGTGTTTTTTTTTGTTCCGTTTTTTTGTTTACTGTCAGTCTTTCTTCGTTTCCTTGATTTCCCTGAACGTCTGTCATTTTTTAAGGTAATTTTTCCCTGTCAAAGAGTTTTCCCTTTTGTTGAGGAAAAAAAAAAAACATTTGTTCCACCTCTCTTTTATTTCCTGGAAGATGAAGGAAAGGAAAGGAAAGGAAAATAAAAAAAGGAAGGGAGAGGAAAAGAGAGGAGAGAAGAGGAGAGGGGAAAAGAGAGGAAAAAAAAAGAGAAGGAAAGGGAAGGAAAGAAAATGCTGCAACACAATCATGAAAAAACAAAAAATTAAATGACATTGTTAAACACACCTTGACACACGCACACACACACCACACACACACACACACACACACACCACACACACACACACACACACACACACACACACACACACACTACTTGACCTTTTAGGGAGGAAAAACTCACATCACGAAGAATCAACGAGAGAGAGAGAGAGAGAGAGAGAGAGAGAGAGAGAGAGAGAGAGAGAGAGAGAGAGAGAGAGAGAGAGAGAGAGAGAGAGAGAAAAGAGAGAGAGAATTAGGGTGCAGTTGAAGATAGACTACTGTTTTCCCTTCTTCTTCTTCTTCTTCCTCTTCTTCTTCCTCCTCTTCTTCCTCTTCTCCACATACTTTCCCCTTTTCCTTCACTTCTTCAGTAGCCTTTTTTTCCCCTCAGTGGCTATGCACCGAATCACCTCCTCCTTCTCCTCCTCCTCCTCCTCCTCCTCCTCCTCCTCCTCCTCCTCCTCCTCCTCCTCCTCCTCCGAAATATTAATGATAAAAATAAATATTAATGATAAAAATAAATATTAATGATAAAAATAAATATTAATGATAAAAATAAATATTAATGATAAAAATAAATATTAATGATAAAAATAAATATTGATGATAAAAATAAATATTGATGATAAAAATAAATAATGATGATAAAAATAAATAATGATGATAAAAATAAATAATGATGATAAAAATAAATAATAATGATAAAAAATAAATATTAATGATGAAAATAAATAATAATGATAAAAATAAATATTAACGATAAAAAATAAATATTCATGATAAAGATAAATATTGATGATAAAAATAAATATTCATGATAAAAATAAATATTGATGATAAAAATAAATATTCATGATAAAAATAAATAATGATAAAAATAAATAATGATAAAAATAAATAATGATGATAAAAATAAATAATAATGATAAAAATAAATAATAATGATAAAAATAAATATTAATGATAAAAATAAATATTAATGATAAAAATAAATATTAATGATAAAAATAAATATTAATGATAAAATAAATATTCATGATAAAAATAAATATTCATGATAAAAATAATTATTCATGATAAAAATAAATATTCATGATAAAAATAAATAATGATAAAAATTAATAATAATGATAAAAATAAATAATAATGATAAAAATAAGTATTAATGATAAAAATAAATATTAATGATAAAAATAAATATTAATGATAAAAATATATATTAATGATAAAAAATAAATATTAATGATAAAAATAAATATTAATGATAAAATTAAATATTAATGATAAAAATAAATATTAATGATAAAAATAATTATTGATGATAAAAATAAATATTAATGATAAAAATAAATAATAATGATAAAAAATAAATATTAATGATAAAAATAAATATTAATGATAAAAATAAATATTAATGATAAAAAGAAATATTAATGATAAAATTAAATATTAATGATAAAAATAAATATTAATGATAAAAAAAATAATAATGATAAAAAGAAATATTAATGATAAAAATAAATATTATGATAAAAATAAATATTAATGATAAAAAAAAATATTAATGATAAAAATAAATATTGATGATAAAAATAAATATTATGATAAAATAAATATTGATGATAAAAATAAATATTAATGATAAAAAGAAATAATAATGATAAAAATAAATATTAATGATAAAAATAAATATTAATGATAAAAATAAATAATAATGATAAAAATAAATATTAATGATAAAAATAAATATTAATGATAAAAATAAATATTAATGATAAAAAGAAATATTAATGATAAAATTAAATATTAATGATAAAATTAAATATTAATGATAAAAAAAAATAATAATGATAAAAAATAAATATTAATGATAAAAATAAATATTTATGATAAAAATAAATATTAATGATAAAAAATAAATATTAATGATAAAAATAAATATTGATGATAAAAATAAATATTAATGATAAAAATAAATATTGATGATAAAAATAAATATTAATGATAAAAAGAAATAATAATGATAAAAAATAAATATTAATGATAAAAAGAAATATGAATGATAAAAAACAGCCTCGTAAGGGCCAGCAGGCCTGTTGCTGTTTGTTCTTCCTATGTGTTCCTATGTGTTCCTCCTCCTCCTCCTCCTCCTCCACCACCATCACCTCCTCCACCACCTTCACCTCCTTCTACAGAAAGACTTGCATTACACTTTGCAACGCCCAACCCACCACCCCCCACGCCCCCACCCGCCCCCCCCACGCCCCACCCCCGCCCCCCCCACGCCCACCCCCGCCTACCCCACGCCCACCCCCGCCCCCCCAACAAGTTTTTTCCCCTCACTCCAAAAGGCAGCTATTTGAAAGGGGATAAAGGGCCATTACAGATGCAACTCACGAGGGGAAGTGAGGGGAAAGGGGGGGGAGAAGGTGGAGGGAAAAGGGGGGGGTGAAGGGGGGTGGGGGTTTGGCGGTTCTGTATCACTCCCCCCCCTTCAAATATTTCTAAGGGGAGATATGTGTGAGGGGAAATAAGGCGATGCATATGGTTTCCCCTTTCCCCTTAGTATTTGAATGGTATTTGGTGAGAGGAATGTTAGCAATTTGTATGGGTGGTATGGGTGGTATTCTCTCTCTCTCTCTCTCTCTCTCTCTCTCTCTCTCTCTCTCTCTCTCTCTCTCTCTCTCTCTCTCTCTCTCTCTCTCTCTCTCTCTCTCTCTCTCGTCTCACATATCATATTCTACCACTCTCGTAAACTCCCTACCTTCCCTTCCCCCCCTTTCCCCTCTCCCTTCCCCTTCCCTTCCCCTTCCTTCCCTTCCCCTCTTCACTCCATCCCTTCCTTTTCCCCTTCATCCCTTCCTTCCCCTCCCTACGAGCCAACCCACTGACCCAAACCCTTCCGCTTTCCCCTCTCTCTCTCTCTCTCTCTCCCCTCACCCTCCCCCCCCTTCCCTCCCCCTTCCCTCACCCTCCCCCCTCCCCCCCCCTTCAAGTACCTAAGGGCACACCACTTTACGGTGGAACTCTGATGTTTTTCTTCACCTCAGACTAAAATATTTCTGCATTTTTCTTCCTGCCTGGTAGTGGCTTGGTAAGAGGAGGAGGAGGAGGAGGAGGAGGAGGAGGAGGAGGAGGAGGAGGAGGAGGAGGAGGAGGAGGAGGAGATGATGATGGTGATGATGAAGAAGGAAGTAGTAGTAGTAGTAATAATGATAATAATAATGAAAAATAATAGACATGCAAACTTTATATATTGACGAAAAAATCAAAATAAACTAACGTAGTCTATATATAAATAAATAAAACAGAAAATACATATAAATCATGATAATATAAAGAATAGTGTATGTATGTATGTGTGTGCGTGTGTGTGTGTGTGTGTGCGTGTGTGTGTGCGTTGGAGGAAGGGAGGAAGGTCGATTACCAGGTAAACTTGAGCAGATGGTATGTTAATGGGCGATCTGAGGGGAAGAGGCTGGCTGGCTGGCTCCCCTTTGAGAAACTTACTCCACGCTAACTTCACCTAGAGTGGCCTGGTTACGCCCTTACTCCCACCCAACCCTTCCTCATCCTCCTACTCCTCCTCCTGATACTCCTCCTCCTGATCCTCCTCCTCCTCTTCGTCGTCTTCTTATCCTCCTCCTCGTGCTACATTTTTTCTTCTCCTCGTCCTTGTATATCTCCTACTTATTTTTCATCGTCCTGTATCTCTCTTCCTCCTCTTCTTTCTGATCCTCTTCCTCCTCTTCCCTCTTTTCCTTCTTTCATTTTTTTTCTATTTCTATCGTCATTTTCTCCGTTTCCTTCATTATTCTCTTACCTCTCATCCCTCATCTCTCCTCCCTACCCTCCCCTTCCTTCACCTCCCTCCTCGCCTCACCCTCAACTAGTCTTCCTCCTCTATTCCTCTCCCTTATTATCCTCCAATCAAATCACACCCTGTCCTCCTCCTCCTCCTCCTCCTCCTCCTCCTCCTCCTCCTCCTCCTCCTCCTCCTTAAACTGGTTATGCAGAGTGGAGTGAAGCAAGATAGTGAGTCATCTCGTAGGTAGTGTTGTGTTGCATCTGTTTTTGTGTTGCTGTTGTTGTGTTGTGTTGTGTTGTTTAGGTTGCAACACAAGTCAACACATTACCCTGGCACAGTAGAGTGAGGAACAGAGGTTAACAGCACAGCAGAACACAACACAACACAACACAGCATGCTAATAAGTGTGTTGCAGCACCTCAGGACAAGATGCAACACGGTGTAGATGAGGTTAGAAAAGCAATGCAACACAACGTAACTCCATGTAAGGTAATGTAACACAACGTAACCTAACACATGACAAGATAAGACAGACAACATGAGTTCAAACACACACACACACACACACACACACACACACACACACACACACACACACACACACACACACACACACACACATTCAGGTCTTTATTAAACATTCTCTCATGATTTTTTTGACTTAAATTCCTTCGCTTTCAAACAATTTTTTTTCCCAAACAGACAATTTTGGAGGAAAAGCATTTGTTTTCCTGCTCTTCTCGTGTTTGTGTGTGTGCGAGAGAGAGAGAGAGAGAGAGAGAGAGAGAGAGAGAGAGAGAGAGAGAGAGAGAGAGAGAGAGAGAGAGAGAGAGGAGAGAGAGAGACTTCACCTCACGTCCCTTGCAACACATTTACAAGATCGAGGGAACGAGCCGCCTCACTACCACCCATTTCCCCTCAAATCCCCTTGCGAGAGGTAAATTTCCCCTTCGTCCCCTCAGGCTCCTAAACACCCGTCTATCTCTGCTTGCTATGCTGGAAACAACGATATACCATAAGCCAACCCATCTCCCCTCACCTTCCCCTCACCTTCCCCTCACTTCCCCCTCACTTCCCCTCACTTCCCCTCACTCAACGCCGTCAGGAGGTCCTCGGCGTGACTGCCCTGAGGGAGACTTAACACCATCACGTCCTTGTGGGAAAGTGAGGGGGGGGAAAAGTGAGGGGAAAGTGGGGGGGGCAGATTGATATCACTGCAGGCAAAGAGGGGAAACTGGGATGCGTTAAGAGAGGGGAAGGGACAGATTTAAGAGAGGGTGGAAATGTGAGTGAGTGTGTGTGTGTGTGTGTGTGTGTGTGTGTGTGTGTGTGTGTGTGTGTGTGTGTGTGTGTGTGTGTGTTAGATACAGAGTGTGAAGAGACGTGAATGGACAGACAGAAAGAGTACGAGGAAGAGAAAGAGAGAGGAGGAGGAGGAGGAGGAGGAGGAGGAGGAGGAGGAGGAGGAGGAGGAGGAGGAGGGATGGCGATGTAAAGAAGATGAAAGAGATGTTTAAAGCGTGAGGCATAATGTTTGGAGGCTCGGGGGGGGGGAGGTGGAGGGGAAAGTGCTTTGAGGGGGGAGGGGGGTGAGGGGAAAGAGTTGTGGGGGGGTGAGGGGTGAGGGGAAGTAGGGAAATGCAATCAAGAGCGTGAGAATCTTACCTGTATATGAGAGAGAGAGAGAGAGAGAGAGAGAGAGAGAGACGTATTGCACTGACTGAAGAAAAATATGAAAAAGACAAGAAAGTCAAGAAAAAAAAAGAAAACAGAAAATGAGGAAAATGAACAGAAACTTAAGGAAAAAAAAACAGGACATTGAGGGGAAAAAAATGTCTTTAATTAAGGGAAAAAAAACACCTTTTAATACACCCTTTAAACCCTTTTTATTGGTCCTAAAGAAGTAAAAGTTTTCCCTTTGACTACCACAAATTAACCATTCAACCACACTTCCCCTTCCCTTCCCTTCCCCTTTCCCCTCCCCTTCCCTTCCCCTTCCCTTCCCCTTCCCTTCCCCTTCCCCTTTCCCTTTCCCTACCCTTCCCCTTTCCCCTTCCCTTTCCCTTTCCCTTCCCCTTCCCTTTCCCTTCCCCTTCCCTTCCCCTTCCCCTTCCCCTTCCCTTCCCCTTCCCTTCCCCTTCCCCTTCCCCCTTCCCTTCCCTTCCCCTTCCCCTTCCCCTTCCCTTCCCTTCCCTTCCCTTCCCCTTCCCCTTCCCCTCACACACCCCTTAACACCCCCTCCCCTCACACACCACCACACCATCGCTACACCATACTTATTTTCCTTCCCCTTCTTCTTTCCCCTTCTTTCCTTCCCTTTTTCCTTCCTATTTTTTTTCCTTTTTTCTTCCTCTTTTTCCTTCTCTCTTTCCTTTCCCTTTTTTCCTTCTCTTTTTCCTTCCCATTTCCTTCCTCTTTTTCCTTTCCCCTTTCCTTCCCATTTCCTTCCTATTTTTCCTTCCTCTTTCCCTTCTATTTTCCCTCCCCATTCCCTTCCATTTCCTTCCCATTTTTCCTTCCACTCTTCCTTCCCCTCTTCCCTCCTCTCTTTCCCTTCTTTTCCCCTCTTTTCCCCCTTCTTTTCCCCCTCTTTTCCCTTCTTTTTCCCCTCTTTTCCCCTCTTTCCCATGGGTGCAGGTAACGGGTGCATCATTACCCTAGCAGGACGGACCGTGGGAGAAGACCGCGTGGGTGGTGGGCGTGGGTGGAGGCAGGAGTGGGCAGGTGGGGTGGGCGGGTGGGGTGGGCGTCTCCTACACCACCAAATTTCAGGATTAGAGGAAAATGTCTTGAATGATGAAGCTTCTTAGACTCCCACACCCTTTTTGCCGGCCGAGGAGGAGGAGGAGGAGGAGGAGGAGGAGGAGGAGGAGGAGGTGGTGGGTGGTGGTGGTGGTGGTGGTGGTGGTGGTGGAGTAAGGAAGGAAAGGAGAGGAAGGAAGGAAGCAAGGAGGTAGATAAGTTAGGTGTCTCGTAGATGGAAGGAGGAGAGAAGAGGAAGAGGAAGAGGAGGAAGAAGAAAATGAAGAAGTAGAGGAAAAAGAAGTAAAAAAAAGATAAGGAGATACGAAAAAAACGTACATATATATGATAGAGAGAGAGAGAGAGAGAGAGAGAGAGAGAGAGAGAGAGAGAGAGAGAGAGAGAGAGAGAGAGAGAGAGAGAGAGAAAGAGAGACAATGATAGAAAGTTTACCCAGTGCGTGGTGAAAGGAGGAGGAGGAGGAGGAGGAGGAGGATAAAGAGGATGAAGGAGGAGGAAACAAAAGCGAAGGAAAGTCAAAGAAAGAAGAACAAGTCAAGTATAGAAACAGAAGGAAAAAAAGAAAGAAAAAAAAGAAAGAAAGAAAAGAAAGAAAAAGAAAGAAAACACAAGCCAATACCTTAGAAGAATAGGATAAAACAATTCAATTTATTCTGTTTTATTCCCGTATTCGAGACAGAAGCGGCCCGGTGAGTGTCGAGGGAGGGGGGGAGGAAGGGAGGGAGGGGGAAGGAGGGAGGGAGGGAGGGAGGGAGGGAGGGAAGGAAGGAAGGAGAGGAACAGAGGGAGGGAAGAGATGAAGGTAGGTAGAGAGGGTAGGAGGGAAGGAGAGAGGGAAGTCAGGAAGGAGGGAGGGAAGGAGGGAGGGATGAGAGCAGAGGGATAGGATGGAGGAGGGAGGGAAGGAGGGAGGGAAGAGAGTGGAGGGAAATAGGAGGGAGCCGACAGCGTTGCCGACAGACACTCACCGAGAGAATATTTTCCTATCAAGAGTTATTCATCCTTTACCCGACCCCCGAGAGAGAGAGAGAGAGAGAGAGAGAGAGAGAGAGAGAGAGAGAGAGAGAGAGAGAGAGAGAGAGAGAGAGAGAGAGAGGAAAACCCTTTGGGGAAACATACGTTGTAGGATCTTTAACTAAAATTGGTGGTGGTGGTGATTGTGGTGGTGATGGTGGTGGTGGTGGTGGTGGTGGTGGTGGTGGTGATGGTAATTCTAATAGTGGTTGTAGTGGTTGTAGTAGTAGTAGAGATAAAAGTAATAATGTTAGTGGTGTTGTAGGTAGTGGTGTAGATAGTGGTGTTGATGGTGGTGGTGATGGTGGTGGTGATGGTGGTGGTGTTGTTGATGGATCACTGAAGTGTAGGCAGCATCTCTCAAGACAGTGATGTATATACTGAAGGGAGGAGGAGGAGGAGGAGGAGGAGGAGGAGGAGGAGGAGGAGGAGCGAGTAAAGGGAGGGAAAGAGAGAGAGAGAGAGGGAAAAAGAGGGAGAGTGATGTGAGTGTGGTTGGTGTGGAGAGAGAGAGAGAGGGGGAGAGGGAGAGAGGGGAGGTGCATTGAGGAGGTGCAGAGAGAGAGAGAGAGAGAGAGAGAGAGAGAGAGAGAGAGAGAGAGAGAGAGAGAGAGAGAGAGAGAGAGAGAGAGAGAATGAAAAGAGATGAAACAAATATGAAATAAAACAAGGAAACGTGAACCAAGAGCCAAACCAAAAAAAAAATGAAAAAAATGAAAGAAAGAAAAAAAAAAAGTGAGGAAGAAACAAAGAAAATGGAAAAAGAAAAATGGTGGAAACTGTCGAGGAAGAACAAGACTGAGGAGGAGGAGGAGGAGGAGGAGGAGGAGGAGGAGGAGGAGGAGGAGAACAACAAGACCAAATAGAAGGAAGGAAAACAAGTGAAAATCGTAACAGGAAAAAAAATATAGTCCAAAAAGAGAGAGAGAGAGAGAGAGAGAGAGAGAGAGAGAGAGAGAGAGAGAGAGAGAGAGAGAGAGAGAGAGAGAGAGAGAGAGAGAGAGTTATTCATATCCGTGTAGGTGTGGATGTTGGATGTAAAATGAATGAGGCAGAACATTTTTTAAAAGTATATGTGGATTTAATGTGGATGAAAGAAGAAGAAGAAGAAGAAGAAGAAGAAGAAGAAGAAGAGAAAGAAGAAGAAGAAGAAGACGAATGAATGTAGAGCAAAACAAGGACAAACAAGTTAATACAAGGAAAATAGAAATACATAGAGACTGAGATTGAGATAAATAAGGAAAATACAGGAAAAAAAAGAGGAAAAGAGATGAGAGGGAAAAAAAAAAAGTGAGGGAAGGGGAAAAATGAGAGGAGAAAATAAAGTGAGAGGGGAAAAGAAAGTGAGGGTGAAAATTAGAGTGAAGGGAGAAGGAGATGATCGCTCAGGGAACAATGATTTGAGACGATCATTTCGTTGACGCATCAGGGACTAGGGAACGCTGAGGCTGATCCCTTATTCATGCCCCTGGTGGTGGTGGTGGTGGTGGTGGTGGTGGTGGTGGTGGTGGTGGTGGTGGTGGTGGTGGTGTGGTCATCGTAGTAATGGCGAGGTGATGGTGGTGATGATGGTGTTGGGTGCAGTGGGCTGTGTCATCACCAGAGAAGAGGAAGGAAGGAAGGAAGTGTAGGAAGGAAGGGAAGGAAGTGGAGGAAGGATGGATGGATGGATGGATGGATGGAAGGAAGGAAGGAAGGAAGGAAGTAATGGAAGAAAGGAAGGAAGGAATGAGGAAGAAAGGAAGGAAGGAAAGGTGTTTTTAGATTTCCTTTTTTACTATCTAGATTTTTACGGTTTTTTCCTTTTCATTTTTTTTGCATTTCCTTCATTTCCTAGATTTTTTTTCCTACTCTATTTGTTTTATAATCTAGATTTCTACGTCATTTTCCACCTTTTCTTCCTCTTCCTCCTCCTCCTCTACCTGCATCACACGACCATTAAATACTCTTCAACACACACACACACACACACACACACACACACACACACACACACACACACACACACACACACACACACACACACACGAACATGACCTACAGAACACGTGGTGAGGTGAGAGAGTGTGAGAACATGAACGAGAGGAAAATAAAAATAGAAAACTTAACCTCATCCTCAGCAGCATCAGAAAACACACAAAAACAAACTGGAAAATGAAAAAAGATAATGTTAACACGATTTCCAAGAGAGTGTGTGGAGGAAGACGTCAGGAATTGTAATGTGTGTGTGTGTGTGTGTGTGTGTGTGTGTGTGTGTGTGGGTGTGTTTGACAAGAGGTACATTGCATTACCTGAGGGAGTTCAGTACAAGGACGTGATGCACACCTGTTATGTTTGACTACACCTGCGAGGGAGTCTTGAGTCTCTTACTGGTGGTTGTCTTTAAGGGTAAAATCTAGTCTATTGTTGATTTTTGTGATGATATTAATTACTGGAATGTTTTATTGAGGTTAAGAAACGTTTGTAAGGACACGAATATTTTTTCTCTCTTTGTATTGAGATTAAAAAATTATACTAGAATGTTTTTTTGAGCTTATAAAAATAAACGTTTTGGGTCTAACTAGAATGTTTTTTTTTGACGTTAAGACAAAAACGTTTTATAAGACACTAAAACGATTTTTGAAAGGTTTTAAAGGACTTTTGTGTTATTTATTCTTTTCAAGGACACTATAATATCTGGTATAGTATAGTGACGTTATAGTGAAGGTGTTAGTGAGACTTTTATCTAAGCTGTGTAGTGAGTTAACGGAATAGCCTTACTCCCTCCTTTCCTTCCCTTCCCTTCCCTCCCTTCCTTTCCCTCCTTCCCTCCTTCCCTCCTTCCCTCTTTCCTTCCCTCCTCTCCTCCTTTCCTTCCCTCTTCCTCCCCTCCCTGGTGTCGTGGTAGTGTCTGTGCCAACGATCAGGTCTTGAGGCTCAGAATCGTGTGCATAACTATTTCATAACCATAAATGTTACATAAACTAATATTTACTTCCTTCTCCTATCTATAAAATCTTCACATTCACTTGATATTTCAGTCTTCCAGTTTTTATTTTATTTTTTATTTGTTTTAGTTTTTTAGTCTTCCAGTTTTCCAGTTTTTTAGTTTTCCAGTTTTTTAGTTTTTTTAGTTTTCCAGTTTTCAGTTTAATACTTTTCAGTTTTCCACATCATCATCATCATCTTTATCGTCATCATCTTCATCGTCATTGTCATCACTATGAATCCACTATCTCTCTCTCTCTCTCTCTCTCTCTCTCTCTCTCTCTCTCTCTCTCGCTCTCTCTCTCTCTCTCTCTCTCTCTCTCTCTCTCTCTCTCTCTCTCTCTCTCTCTCTCGCTCTCTCTCTCTCGTATCCCCTTGTGACGTATCAGTAATTGAGAAAGTTTGCAATGCAGATTAAAGATTCGCTCTACGTTTTGCTGG
>JAPQNM010000049.1:4025622-4029106 GCA_029783475.1 Metacarcinus magister
AGAGAGAGAGAGAGAGAGAGAGAGAGAGAGAGAGAGAGAGAGAGAGAGAGAGAGCCTTGGGTCATGAATGTCGTGGGCGTCGTGGAATTTTTTGGGCGTGAGTTGAAGAATAATTTGAATGTGAATACCATCAGGAGGAGGAAGAAGAGGAGGAGGAGGAGGAGGAAGAGGAAGAGGAAGAGGAGGAGGAAGAGGAGGAAGGTAGTAGGCAGAATGGAAGGAAAATTGAGAGATAGACGAAGAGGAGAAGAAGGAAAAAAAATAGGGAAAAGATACCCATAAACGAAATTTTTGAGAGATAGAAGGAAGAAGAGGGAATAGGAGGAGGAGGAGGAGGAGGAGGAGGAGGAGGAGGAGGAGGAAGAAGATATAAAGGCTTCTGGTATTAATGTGACTTCTCCCCCCTTCCCCCCCTTAATTACGCCCCCCAAAAGTTACCACACCCGGACAATAGATACAAATGACTGTCTCCTCCTCCTCCTCCTCCTCCTCCTCCTCCTCCTCCTCCTCCTCCTCCTCCTCCTCCTCCTCTCTCGGGCCGACTGTCAGGCTGCCCGACGCTAAACCCGACCAACCCGACACACTGCCACGCCCTCACCTATCACGCCCTCTCATCCTTTTACCCGAGAGAGAGAGAGAGAGAGAGAGAGAGAGAGAGAGAGAGAGAGAGAGAGAGAGAGAAAAAAAAATAATAATAATAGAGGTATTTCTAAATGGTCTAAAAGGCTAAGAATCTATTAATGGTTAAATAATAAGGGTTTGGAATCTTTGAAATGGTAAGGGAAAATAGGGGATGTTTGAAGTATAAGGGGAAAGGGATAAAGGGGATATATAAATAGAAGGGGAAGAGGATAGCAACTTAGAAGAAATAAGGTAATTGGTTTAAGACACAGAAATGGACTTGAAATGGGAAGGGGGAAGAGGAATAGATAAAATGGGATAAAAAATGGGATAAAAGGATATGGGAGAGGGGAGAAATTGACTGGAAATGGGGAGAGGGAAGAGGAATAGGTATAATGGGAAGGATATGGGAGAGGGGAGGAATAAACTAAATGGAAAGGGGAGAGGAATAGGTGAAATAGGGAAGGGAAATAGGGAAGGGAAGAGGGGAGAAATGGACTAGAAATGGGGAGGGGAGAGGAATGGGTGAAATGGGAGGATATGGGAGAGAGTATAAGGCTTAGGAAGAGGATGTGCTGCAGGGAAGGGGTGATGGGGGGGGGAATGGGCAATGGTTAGGGTGCTTAGAGTAAATAACTTTATTTGCTCAGTCAACAGGATGTGACCTAAAGGTAGTGGTGGTGGTGGTGGTGGTGGTGGTGGTGAATTTGGGGCAAGAGAGAGAGATAGAGAGGAGGGGAAAGGAGGTAGAAAGGAGTGAGGGGAAAAGTGATGAGGATGTGATGAGTGATAGAAGGAGGATGTGTGGTGAGAGGGTGAGTGATAGAAGAGGGGAGATGAGGGAGAAGGAAGGAAGGAAGGAAGGGGGAGGAGAGGGGAAACTGTATGTAAGGGAGGAAGGCTACGGAAGAGAGAAAAAACGTATGAGAGAGAGAGAGAGAGAGAGAGAGAGAGAGAGAGAGAGAGAGAGAGAGAGAGAGAGAGAGAGAGAGAGAGAGAGAGAATTGTCATTGTGACTTTCCTTTCTTTATTTGTTCTTCGTTCTGGCTCATAGCAGTAAACTCACTCAACAGGAGGAGGAGGAGGAGGAGGAGGAGGAGGAGGAGGAGGAGGTGGTGTTCTGTAGGGCAAGGTTATGTGCCTCTCTTAATTCTCTTTTATTCTGTCTCTTTTATTTTTTTCTTTATTATCAATTACCGTTTTCTTTTTTTTAATGTAAAGAGACAGAAGTATAAATGAAAAAAGTCTTCCTATGCCGTTATTCTTTCTTTTCTTTCTCTTTTTTTCTCTCTTCCTTCTCTTTTTTCTTTTTTTTTTTCTTTTAGTAGAGAAGAATAGCAGCAGGTTAAGTGATAAGCAGATAAGACGAATAGAAGAAAAAAAAATAAGATAGGAAAGGATAATAAAAGAGAAAACCGATGATTCTGTTCCGGGAAAGATAACACTTGATACATAGGCCTACATATTATTTTCTTTGTTCCAGTTAATAAAAAAAAAAAGGAGAATAGAAGAATAAAATAAAGAGAGGAAATTCTGAAAACACAAAATATAAAATTAAACCTAACCTAATCCTAACTTAACCTAACCTAACCTAACCTAACCTAACCTAACCTAACCTAAACTTACCTAACCTAACCTAACCTAACCTAACCTAACCTAACCTAACCTAACCTAACCTAACCTAAACTTACCTAACCTAACCTAACCTAACCTAACCTAACCTAACCTAACCTAACCTAACCTAACCTACTAAATAACTTACTAACTACTTACCTACCCATCTATCTATCTATCTATCTATCTATCTATCTATCTATTTATCTATCATGGGTGAGTCAGATTAAGTCATAGGTGAGTGAGTGAGTCTTTAGTGAGTCATCTTAATTAGTTAGGTTAAAATCATAAGTCATGACGCCCGTGATTTACCCGCCGTCACGCCCGCCGCCCACCCCCACCCACTGACCTACTGAACTTAGTGTGTGTGTGTGTGGCAAAGGGGGGGGGGCAAGGGGGGGGGACGCCGCTGCCTTACCTCAGTGGCTTCAGTAAACAAGTGAGGAAGGGTGATGAGAGGGGTGAGGGGGGGAAAGGGGGGAAGGGGGGAGGTAATGAGTGTGACGGAGTTTGTCTTTCTCTATCTCTATCTTTCTTTTTCTCTCTCTTTTTCTCTTTTTCTTTCTTTTTTTCTTTCTATTTCTCTCAATCTATCTATGTCTGTGTATTATTCTTTCTTCCTTATTTTTTTTTTTATCCTTCCTTGTTGCTCTTATTTTCTCCAGTGTTCCTTGCATCCTTTCCTTCCTTCCTTCCTTCCTTCCTTCCTTCCTTCCTTCCTTCCTTCCTTCCTTCCTTCCTTCCTTTCTTAAATCATTCATTCATTAATTATTTCCTATTGTTCCTACTACTACTACTACTACTGTTACTACTACTACTACTACTACTACTACTACTACTACTACTGTTTCTACTACAGGTTACCAACAATAAGAACAACATAATAAGAGAGAGAGAGAGAGAGAGAGAGAGAGAGAGAGAGAGAGAGAGAGAGAGAGAGAGAGAGAGATACCGAATGTTCCTTCCTCTCCCTTCCGTTGAGTGTGAGAGACAAAGGTGTATTGTGAAGCTCATCGTGTGAACTGCTGCCTCCTCCTCCTCCTCCTCCTCCTCCTCCTCCTCCTCCTCCTCCTCCTCCTCCTCCTCCAACGCGGGTATAGGGGTGAGATAGAGGCAGGCGGTGTCTTTGTCCTCACAGCTTGCAAAGAAAACAAAAGATTCCACAAAAGCAAAACAAGGTAGATGTAGTTAGAGAGAGAGAGAGAGAGAGAGAGAGAGAGAGAGAGAGAGAGAGAGAGAGAGAGAGAGA
>JAPQNM010000049.1:4029206-4031706 GCA_029783475.1 Metacarcinus magister
TTGCATCATCTGATACACCTAATTCAACTGTACAACTGATATTATGAATATTTGTTCTATGACTAATAATTACGCAGTAAAATAAAACTGTATTTTTATATAAAAACATGATTTTCCTCGTCATTTTCTCGAAAGCTATTAGAGATATTGGAAATATAATTGCAGCATCTGATAGACCTAATTAAACTGTACAACTGATATTATGAATATTTGTTCTATGACTAATAATTACGCAGTAAAATGAAACTTAATATTTATATAAAACATGACTTTTCCTCCTCATTTTCTCGAAAGCTATTAGAGATATTGGAAATATCATTGCAGCATCTGATACACCTAATTAAACTCTACAACTGATCATTATGAATATTTTTCTATGACTAATAATTACGCAGTAAAATGAAACTTAATATTTATTTAATATGACTTTCTCTCCTCATTTTCTCGAAAGCTATTAGAGATATTGGAAATATCATTGCAGCATCTGATACACCTAATTAAACTGTACAACTGTCATTATGAATATTTGTTCTATGACTAATAATTACGCAGTAAAATAAACTTAATATTTATATAAAAACATGACTTTCCTCCTCATTTTCTCGAAAGCTATTAGAGATATTGGAAATATCATTGCAGCATCTGATACACCTAATTAAACTGTACAACTGTCATTATGAATATTTGTTCTATGACTAATAATTACGCAGTAAAATGAAACTTAATATTTATTTAAAAACATGACTTTCCTCCTCATTTCTCGAAAGCTATTAGAGATATTGGAAATATCATTGCAGCATCTGATACACCTAATTAAACTGTACAACTGATCATTATGAATATTTGTTCTATGACTAATAATTACTCAGTAAAATGAAACTTAATATTTTTATAAAACATGACTTTTCTCCTCATTTTCTCGAAAGCTATTAGAGATATTGGAAATATCATTGCAGCATCTGATAGACCTAATTAAACTATAAAACTGACATTATGAATATTTGTCCTATGACTAATAATTACGCAGTAAAATTAAACTTTATATTTATATAAAAACATGACTTTCCTCCTCATTTTCTCGAAAGCTATTAGAGATATTGGAAATATCATTACAGCATCTGATACACCTAATTAAACTGTACAACTGATCATTATGAATATTTGTTCTATGACTAATAATTACGCAGTAAAATGAAACTTAATATTTCTATATAAACATAACTTTTCTCCTCATTTTCCTCGAAAGCTATTAGAGATATTGGAAATATCATTGCAGCATCTGATACACCTAATTAAACTGTACAACTGATCATTATGAATATTTGTTCTATGACTAATAATTACGCAGTAAAATGAAACTTAATATTTATATAAAACATGACTTTCCTCCTCATTTTCTCGAAAGCTATTAGAGATATTGGAAATATCATTGCAGCATCTGATACACCTAATTAAACTGTACAACTGTCATTATGAATATTTGTTCTATGACTAATAATTACGCAGTAAAATGAAACTTAATATTTATATAAAAACATGATTTTCCTCCTCATTTTCTCGAAAGCTATTAGAGATATTGGAAATATCATTGCAGCATCTGATAGACCTAATTAAACTGTAAAACTGACATTATGAATATTTGTTCTATGACTAATAATTACGCAGTAAAATGAAACTTAATATTTATATAAAAACATGACTATTCCTCCTCATTTTCTCGAAAGCTATTAGAGATATTGGAAATATCATTGCAGCATCTGATAGACCTAATTAAAATCTACTACTGTCATTATGAATATTTTCACTAGACTAATAAATACTGAATTTTACTTTTTTTCAATTACTTTCTTCCTCGTTTTCTCGAAAGCTATTAGAGATATTGGAAATATCATTGCATCATCTGATACACCTAATTCAACTGTACAACTGATATTATGAATATTTGTTCTATGACTAATAATTACGCAGTAAAATAAAACTGTATTTTTATATAAAAACATGATTTCCTCGTCATTTTCTCGAAAGCTATTAGAGATATTGGAAATATAATTGCAGCATCTGATAGACCTAATTAAACTGTACAACTGATATATGAATATTTGTTCTATGACTAATAATTACGCAGTAAAATGAAACTTAATATTTATATAAAAACATGACTTTCCTCCTCATTTTCTCGAAAGCTATTAGAGATATTGGAAATATCATTGCAGCATCTGATACACCTAATTAAACTGTACAACTGATATTATGAATATTTGTTCTATGACTAATAATTACGCAGTAAAATGAAACTTAATATTTATTAAAAACATGACTTTCCTCCTCATTTTCTCCGAAAGCTATTAGAGATATTGGAAATATCATTGCAGCATCTGATACACCTAATTAAACTGTACAACTGTCATTATGAATATTTGTTCTATGACTAATAATTACGCAGTAAAATTAAACTTAATATTTATATAAAAACATGACTTTCCTCCTCATTTTCTCGAAA
>JAPQNM010000049.1:4036706-4054206 GCA_029783475.1 Metacarcinus magister
ATGCTGCAATGATATTTCCAATATCTCTAATAGCTTTCGAGAAAATGAGGAGGATATTCATATTTTTATATAAATATTAAGTTTCATTTAACTGCGTAATTATTAGTCATAGAACAAATATTAATAATGACAGTTGTACAGTATAATTAGGTATATCTGATGCTGCAATAATATTTCCAATATCTCTAATAGCTTTCGAGGAAATGAGGAGAAAAGTTATGTTTATATAAAAATATTAAGTTTCATTTTACTGAGTAATTATTAGTCATAGAACAAATATTCATAATGACAGTTGTAGAGTTTAATTAGGTGTATCAGATGCTGTAATGATATTTCCAATATCTCTAATAGCTTTCTAGAAAATTGGGAGGAAAGTCATGTTTTTATATAGATATAAAGTTTAATTTTACTGCGTAATTTTTAGTCATAGAACAAATATTCATAATTTAAGTTTTACAGTTTAATTAGGTCTATCAGATACTGCAATGATATTTCCAATATCTCTAATAGCTTTCGAGAAAATGAGGAGGAAATTCATGTTTTTATATATAATATTAAGTTTCATTTTACTGCGTAATTATTAGTCATAGAACAAATATTAATAATGACAGTTGTACAGTTTAATTAGGTGTATCAGATGCTGCAATGATATTTCCAATATCTCTAATAGCTTTCGAGGAAATGAGGAGAAAAGTTATGTTTATATAGAAATATTAAGTTTCATTTTACTGAGTAATTATTAGTCATAGAACAAATATTCATAATGACAGTTGTACAGTTTAATTAGGTGTATCAGATGCTGTAATGATATTTCCAATATCTCTAATAGCTTTCGAGAAAATTAGGAGGAAAGTCACTTTTTTATAAAAATATAAAGTTTAATTTTAATGCGTAATTATTAGTCATAGAACAAATATTCGTAATTTCAGTTTTACAGTTTAATTAGGTCTATCAGATGCGTCAGTGATATTTCCAATATCTCTAATAGCTTTCGAGAAAATGAGGAGGAAATTCATGTTTTTATATAAATATTAAGTTTCATTTTACTGCGTAGTTATTAGTCATAGAACAAATATTCATAATGACAGTTGTAAAGTTTATTTAGGTGTATCAGATGCTGCAATCATATTTCCAATATCTCTAATAGCTTTCGAGAAAATGACGCATATACTCCTCGACACGACCCGTTACCCCGTAAGGAACACATATACTCTTAACTTCCACGAATATTCTTGTAATGACTGTTACAGCTCAAAGCAGTTCATAACTATGCCTTGCAACACGTTTAACCATCTTACAGACCCTCGTGGATGTGTAGAATTGGTCTCAACCTAGGCTGGATTTTTTGTCATTTTTGCTACTTCGGGAAATTTTTTGCAAAATTTCCTCTTCGATTTTGTTTTTTTTAAAGTATGTTGTACATAGGAATAATGTAAGACTTTCAGCTTAGTTTCAGTTAATTTCACCAGCCACTTTTATTTCTATAAAGGAATTTATTTGGGTTAAAACAGATGATAAAATCAGTATGGTGGATCTAATACTTTACCAATGTTGATGGAAAAGATATCAGATATTCCTTATGAAATTACCAACTAATAAACAAAGCACTTTGTTCAATTGGTATCTTAGCTTACAAGCTAATATTGGTTGTTTAATGATATCAACATTTTAGTAAATAACTATTTTTCATGAGATAGATACCGATCAAATATAACAAAGAGTTATGTTGTGAAATCATAAATATTTTTCGCTTTCTTTTAAACCCTATCCCATTCCAATCCTGCGTCTAGTTTCTTTTTTCGTTATATATAATCAACGTAATTTACGTGAGGACGTAATATATATTTTCTTAATACTGTGTTTATCGGTACTTGTTACATACCATAAGGATCGGAAAACTCTGCACATACTGAATCCATGCTTGAAAATTCAATACGAGTCAAACGAAAGGAGTTATAGCTAGTTTCAGTAGCAACTGAAACGTAATTATTAGCCATAGATCAAATATTCATATTATCAAATGTACAGTTTAATTAGGTGTATCAGATGCTGCAATGATATTTCCAATATTTCTAATAGATTTCGAGAAAATGAGGAGAAAATTCATGTTTTTATATAAATATTAAGTTTCATTTTACTGCGTAATTATTAGTCATAGAACAAATATTAATAATGGCAGTTGTTCAGTTTAATTAGGTGTATCAGATGCTGCAATGATATTTCCAATATCTCTAATAGCTTTCGAGGAAATGAGGAGAAAAGTTATGTTTATATAAAAATATTAAGTTTCATTTTACTGAGTAATTATTAGTCATAGAACAAATATTCCTAATGACAGTTGTACAGTTTAATTAGGTGTATCAGATGCTGTAATGGTATTTCCAATATCTCTAATAGCTTTCGAGGAAATGAGGAGAAAAGTTATATTTTTAAATAAATATTAAGTTTAATTTTACTGCGTAATTATTAGTCATAGAACAAATATGCATAATGACAGTTGTACAGTTTAATTTGGTGCATCAGATGCTGTAATGATATTTCCAATATCTCTAATAGCTTTCGAGAAAATGAGGAGGAAAGTCATGTTTTTAAATAAATATTAAGTTTAATTTTACTGCGTAATTGTTAGTCATAGAACAAATATTCATAATGACAGTTGTACAGTTTAATTTGGTGTATCAGATGCTGCAATGATATTTCCAATATCTCTAATAGCTTTCGGGAAAATGAGGAGGAAATTCATGTTTTAAATATATATTAAGTTTCATTTTACTGCGTAATTATTAGTCATAGAAAAATATTCATAATATCAGTTGTAGAGTTTAATTAGGTGTATCAGCTGTTTCAATGATATTTCCAATATCTCTAATAGCTTTCGAGAAAATGAGGAGGAAAGTCATGTTTTTAAATAAATATTAAGTTTCATTTTACTGCGTAATTATTAGTCATAGAACAAATATTCATAATATCAGTTGTACAACTTAATTAGTTCTATCAGATGCTGCAATTATATTTCCAATATCTCTAATAGCTTTCGAGAAAATGACGAGGAAAATCATGTTTTTATATAAAAATACAGTTTTATTTTACTGCGTAATTATTAGTCATAGAACAAATATTCATAATATCAGTTGTACAGTTGAATTAGGTGTATCAGATGATGCAATGATATTTCCAATATCTCTAATAGCTTTCGAGAAAACGAGGAAGAAAGTAATTGAAAAAAAAGTAAAATTCAGTATTTATTAGTACTAGTGAAAATATTCATAATGACAGTAGTAGATTTTAATCAGGTCTATCAGATGCTGCAATGATATTTCCAATATCTCTAATAGCTTTCGAGAAAATGAGGAGGAATGTCATGTTTTTATATAAATATATAGTTTCATTTTACTGCGTAATTATTAGTCATAGAACAAATATTCATAATGTCAGTTTTACAGTTTAATTAGGTCTATCAGATGCTGCAGTGATATTTCCAATATCTCTAATAGCTTTCGAGAAAATGAGGAAGAAAATCATGTTTTTATATAAATATTAAGTTTCATTTTATTGCGTAATTATTAGTCATAGAACAAATATTCGTAATGAGAGTTGTACAGTTTAATTAGGTGTATCAGATGCTGCAATGATATTTCCAATATCTCTAATAGCTTTCGAGAAAATGAGGAGGAAAGTCATGTTTTTATATAAATATTAAGTTTCATTTTACTGCGTAATTATTAGCAATAGAACAAATATTCATAATATCAGTTGTACAAGTTAATTAGGTGTATCAGATGCTGCAATGATATTTCCAATATCTCTAATAGCTTTCGAGAAAATCAGGAGAAAAGTTATGTTTATATAGAAATATTAAGTTTCATTTTACTGCGTAATTATTAGTCATAGAACAAATATTCATAATGATAGTTTTACAGTTTAATTAGGTGTATCAGATGCTGTAATGATATTTCCAATATCTCTAATAGCTTTCGAGAAAATTAGGAGGAAAGTCATGTTTTTATATAAATATAAAGTTTAATTTTACTGCGTAATTATTAGTCATAGAACATATATTCATAATTTCAGTTTTACAGTTTAATTAGGTCTATCAGATGCTGCAATGATATTTCCAATATCTTTAATAGCTTTCGAGGAAATGAGGAAAAAAGTTATGTTTATATAAAATATTAAGTTTCATTTTACTCAGTAATTATTAGTCATAGAACAAATATTCATAATGACAGTTGTACAGTTTAATTAGGTGTATCAGATGCTGTAATGGTATTTCCAATATCTCTAATAGCTTTCGAGGAAAATGAGGAGGAAAAGTCATATTTTTAAATAAATATTAAGTTTCATTTTACTGCGTAATTGTTAGTCATAGAACAAATATTCATAATGACAGTTGTACAGTTTAATTTGGTGCATCAGATGCTGCAATGATATTTCCAATATCTCTAATAGCTTTCGAGAAAATGAGGAGGAAAGTCATGTTTTTAAATAAATATTAAGTTTAATTTTACTGCGTAATTGTTAGTCATAGAACAAATATTCATAATGACAGTTGTACAGTTTAATTAGGTGTATCAGATGCTGCAATGATATTTCCAATATCTCTAATAGCTTTCGGGAAAATGAGGAGGAAATTCATGTTTTTAAATAAATATTAAGTTTCATTTTACTGCGTAATTATTAGTCATAGAAAAATATTCATAATATCAGTTGTAGAGTTTAATTAGGTGTATCAGCTGTTTCAATGATATTTCCAATATCTCTAATAGCTTTCGAGAAAATGAGGAGGAAAGTCATGTTTTTAAATAAATATTAAGTTTCATTTTACTGCGTAATTATTAGTCATAGAACAAATATTCATAATATCAGTTGTACAGATTAATTAGGTCTATCAGATGCTGCAATTATATTTCCAATATCTCTAATAGCTTTCGAGAAAATGACGAGGAAAATCATGTTTTTATATAAAAATACAGTTTTATTTTACTGCGTAATTATTAGTCATAGAACAAATATTCATAATATCAGTTGTACAGTTGAATTAGGTGTATCAGATGATGCAATGATATTTCCAATATCTCTAATAGCTTTCGAGAAAACGAGGAAGAAAGTAATTGAAAAAAAAAGTAAAATTCAGTATTTATTAGTACTAGTGAAAATATTCATAATGACAGTAGTAGATTTTAATCAGGTCTATCAGATGCTGCAATGATATTTCCAATATCTCTAATAGCTTTCGAGAAAATGAGGAGGAATGTCATGTTTTTATATAAATATATAGTTTCATTTTACTGCGTAATTATTAGTCATAGAACAAATATTCATAATGTCAGTTTTACAGTTTAATTAGGTCTATCAGATGCTGCAGTGATATTTCCAATATCTCTAATAGCTTTCGAGAAAATGAGGAGGAAAATCATGTTTTTATATAAATATTAAGTTTCATTTTACTGCGTAATTATTAGTCATAGAACAAATATTCATAATGAGAGTTGTACAGTTTAATTAGGTGTATCAGATGCTGGAATGATATTTCCAATATCTCTAATAGCTTTCGAGAAAATGAGGAGGAAAGTCATGTTTTTATATAAATATTAAGTTTCATTTTACTGCGTAATTATTAGCAATAGAACAAATATTCATAATATCAGTTGTACAAGTTAATTAGGTGTATCAGATGCTGCAATGATATTTCCAATATCTCTAATAGCTTTCGAGAAAATCAGGAGAAAAGTTATGTTTATATAGAAATATTAAGTTTCATTTTACTGAGTAATTATTAGTCATAGAACAAATATTCATAATGATAGTTGTACAGTTTATTTAGGTGTATCAGTTGCTGTAATGATATTTCCAATATCTCTAATAGCTTTCGAGAAAATTAGGAGGAATGTCATGTTTTTATATAAATATAAAGTTTAATTTTACTGCGTAATTATTAGTCATAGAACATATATTCATAATTTCAGTTTTATAGTTTAATTAGGTCTATCAGATGCTGCAGTGATATTTCCAATATCTCTAATAGCTTTCGAGAAAATGAGGAGGAAATTCATGTTTTTATATAAATATTAAGTTTCATTTTACTGCGTAATTATTAGTCATAGAACAAATATTCATAATGACAGTTGTACAGTTTAATTAGGTGTATCAGATGCTGCAATCATATTTCCAATATCTCTAATAGCTTTCGGGAAAATGAGTAGGAAAGTCATGTTTTTATATAAATATTAAGTTTCATTTTACTGCGTAATTATTAGTCATAGAACAAATATTCATAATCACAGTTGTACAGTTTAATTAGTTGTATCAGATGCTGCAATGATATTTCCAATATCTCTAATAGCTTTCGAGAAAATGAGGAGGAAAGTCATGTTTTTATATAAATATTAAGTTTCATTTTACTGCGTAATTATTAGTCATAGAACAAATATTCATAATGATCAGTTGTACAGTTTAATTAGGTGTATCAGATGCTGCAATGATATTTCCAATATCTCTAATAGCTTTCGAGAAAATGAGGAGAAAAGTCATGTTTTATATAAAATATTAAGTTTCATTTTACTGAGTAATTATTAGTCATAGAACAAATATTCATAATGATCAGTTGTACAGTTTAATTAGGTGTATCAGATGCTGCAATGATATTTCCAATATCTCTAATAGCTTTCGAGAAAATGAGGAGGAAAGTCATGTTTTTATATAAATATAAAGTTTCATTTTACTGCGTAATTATTAGTCATAGAACAAATATTCATAATGTCAGTTTTACAGTTTAATTAGGTCTATCAGATGCTGCAGTGATATTTCCAATATCTCTAATAGCTTTCGAGAAAATGAGGAGGAAATTCATGTTTTTATATAAATATTAAGTTTCATTTTACTGCGTAATTATTAGTCATAGAACAAATATTCATAATGACAGTTGTACAGTTTAATTAGGTGTATCAGATGCTGCAATGATATTTCCAATATCTCTAATAGCTTTCGAGAAAATGAGTAGGAAAGTCATGTTTTTATATAAATATTAAGTTTCATTTTACTGCGTAATTATTAGTCATAGAACAAATATTCATAATCACAGTTGTACAGTTTAATTAGGTGTATCAGATGCTGCAATGATATTTCCAATATCTCTAATAGCTTTCGAGAAAATGAGGAGGAAAGTCATGTTTTTATATAAATATTAAGTTTCATTTTACTGCGTAATTATTAGTCATAGAACAAATATTCATAATGACAGTTGTACAGTTTTAATTAGGTGTATCAGATGCTGCAATGATATTTCCAATATCTCTAATAGCTTTCGGAGAAAATGAGGAGGAAAGTCATGTTTTTATATAAATATTAAGTTTCATTTTACTGCGTAATTATTAGTCATAGAACAAATATTCATAATATCAGTTGTACAGTTTAATTAGGTGTATCAGATGCTGCAATGATATTTCCAATATCTCTAATAGCTTTCGAGAAAATGAGGAGGAAAGTCATGTTTTTAAATAAATATTAAGTTTCATTTTACTGCGTAATTATTAGTCATAGAACAAATATTCATAATATCAGTTGTACAGTTTAATTAGGTCTATCAGATGCTGCAATTATATTTCCAATATCTCTAATAGCTTTCGAGAAAATGACGAGGAAAATCATGTTTTTATATAAAAATACGGTTTTATTTTACTGCGTAATTATTAGTCATAGAACAAATATTCATAATATCAGTTGTACAGTTGAATTAGGTGTATCAGATGATGCAATGATATTTCCAATATCTCTAATAGCTTTCGAGAAAACGAGGAAGAAAGTAATTGAAAAAAAAGTAAAATTCACTATTTATTAGTACTAGTGAAAATATTCATAATGACAGTAGTAGATTTTAATCAGGTCTATCAGATGCTGCAATGATATTTCCAATATCTCTAATAGCTTTCGAGAAAATGAGGAGGAATGTCATGTTTTTATATAAATATATAAGTTTCATTTTACTGCGTAATTATTAGTCATAGAACAAATATTCATAATGTCAGTTTTACAGTTTAATTAGGTCTATCAGATGCTGCAGTGATATTTCCAATATCTCTAATAGCTTTCGAGAAAATGAGGAGGAAAATCATGTTTTTATATAAATATTAAGTTTCATTTTACTGCGTAATTATTAGTCATAGAACAAATATTCATAATGACAGTTGTACAGTTTAATTAGGTGTATCAGATGCTGCAATCATATTTCCAATATCTCTAATAGCTTTCGGGAAAATGAGTAGGAAAGTCATGTTTTTATATAAATATTAAGTTTCATTTTACTGCGTAATTATTAGTCATAGAACAAATATTCATAATGACAGTTGTACAGTTTAATTACGTGTATCAGATGCTGCAATGATATTTCCAATATCTCTAATAGCTTTCGAGAAAATGAGGAGGAAAGTCATGTTTTTATATAAATATAAAGTCTAATTTTACTGCGTAATTATTAGTCATAGAACAAATATTCATAATATGAGTTTTACAGTTTAATTAGGTCTATCAGATGCTGCAGTGATATTTCCAATATCTCTAATAGCTTTCGAGAAAATGAGGAGGAAATTCATGTTTTTATATAAATATTAAGTTTCATTTTACTGCGTAATTATTAGTCATAGAACAAATATTCATAATGACAGTTTTACAGTTTAATTAGGTGTATCAGATGCTGCAATCATATTTCCAATATCTCTAATAGCTTTCGGGAAAATGAGTAGGAAAGTCATGTTTTTATATAAATATTAAGTTTCATTTTACTGCGTAATTATTAGTCATAGAACAAATATTCATAATCACAGTTGTACAGTTTAATTAGGTGTATCAGATGCTGCAAGTATATTTCCAATATCTCTAATAGCTTTCGAGAAAATGAGGAGGAAAGTCATGTTTTTAAATAAATATTAAGTTTAATTTTACTGCGTAATTGTTAGTCATAGAACAAATATTCATAATGACAGTTGTACAGTTTAATTAGGTGTATCAGATGCTGCAATGATATTTCCAATAACTCTAATAGCTTTCGGGAAAATGAGGAGGAAGTTCATTTTTTTAAATAAATATTAAGTTTCATTTTACTGCGTAATTATTAGTCATAGAAAAAATATTCATAATATCAGTTGTACAGTTTAATTAGATGTATCAGCTGTTGCAATGATATTTCCAATATCTCTAATAGCTTTCGAGAAAATGAGGAGGAAAGTCATGTTTTTAAATAAATATAAAGTTTCATTTTACTGCGTAATTATTAGTCATAGAACAAATATTCATAATATCAGTTGTACAGTTTAATTAGGTCTATCAGATGCTGCAATTATATTTCCAATATCTTTAATAGCTTCCGAGAAAATGACGAGGAAAATCATGTTTTTATATAAAAATACGGTTTTATTTTACTGCGTAATTATTAGTCATAGAACAAATATTCATAATATCAGTTGTACAGTTGAATTAGGTTCATCAGATGATGCAATGATATTTCCAATATCTCTAATAGCTTTCGAGAAAACGAGGAAGAAAGTAATTTGAAAAAAAAGTAAAATTCAGTATTTATTAGTACTAGTGAAAATATTCATAATGACAGTAGTAGATTTTAATCAGGTCTATCAGATGCTGCAATGATATTTCCATTATCTCTAATAGCTTTCGAGAAAATGAGGAGGAATGTCATGTTTTTATATAAATATATAGTTTCATTTTACTGCGTAATTATTAGTCATAAAACAAATATTCATAATGTCAGTTTTATAGTTTAATTAGGTCTATCAAATGCTGCAGTGATATTTCCAATATCTCTAATAGCTTTCGAGAAAATGAGGAGGAAAACCATGTTTTTATATAAATATTAAGTTTCATTTTACTGCGTAATTATTAGTCATAGAACAAATATTCATAATGAGAGTTGTACAGTTTAATTAGGTGTATCAGATGCTGCAATGATATTTCCAATATCTCTAATAGCTTTCGAGAAAATGAGGAGGAAAGTCATGTTTTTATATAAATATTAAGTTTCATTTTACTGCGTAATTATTAGCCATAGAACAAATATTCATAATATCAGTTGTACAGTTTAATTAGGTCTATCAGATGCTGCAGTGATATTTCCAATATCTCTAATAGCTTTCGAGAAAATGAGGAGGAAATTCATGTTTTTATATAAATATTAAGTTTCATTTTACTGCGTAATTATTAGTCATAGAACAAATATTTATAATATCAGTTTTACAGTTTAATTAGGTGTATCAAATGCTGCAATGATATTTCCAATATCTCTAATAGCTTTCGGGAAAATGAGGAGGAAAGTCATGTTTATATATATATACATATATATATATATATATTATATATATATATATATATATATATATATATTAAGTTTCATTTTACTGCGTAATTATTAGTCATAGAACAAATATTCATAATGACAGTTGTACAGTTTAATTAGGTCTATCAGATGCTGCAATGATATTTCCAATATCTCTAATAGCTTTCGGGAAAATGAGGAAGAAAGTCATGTTTTTATATAAATATTAAGTTTCATTTTACTGCGTAATTATTAGTCATAAAACAAATATTCATAATGACAGTTGTACAGTTTAATTAGGTGTATCAGATGCTGCAATGATATTTCCAATATTTTCAATATCCAATATCTAATGCTAGCTAGAAGAGCCCGTCGCTGACGGCCGACGGAGCGACGGTTATATATTGCTGCCGGCGGTGTTGCCAAACCGCAGTTATCGTACCGTAAAATTATCTATTGAATATCACATAAATACTCATAAGAACGGTAATTCTGATACATAAGACAATAGAAATTTGTAAATAATGATAAAAGTTGTTACACTGGCCTATACTTATTGTCATCATACGTTTGGTATATGCATGGGAATGATATAAAGATCTTGGCACAGACGTCGTGCCGCAAACACAGGATAGGGAGACGCTGCTGGCACATACGGTGTGCCGCAAGAACTGATTAATATTTATTTTTATCATTATTATTTATTTTTATCATTAATATTTATTTTTATCATTAATATTTATTTTTATCATTATTATTTATTTGTATCATTAATATTTATTTTTTATCATTAATATTTATTTTTATCATTAATATTTATTTTTATCATTAAAATTTATTTTTATCATTATTATTTATTTTTATCATTAATATTTATTTTTATCATTAATATTTATTTTTATCATTATTATTTATTTTTATCATTAATATTTATTTTTATCATTAATATTTATTTTTATCATTATTATTTATTTGTATCAATAATATTTATTTCTATCATTAATATTTATTTTTATCATTAATATTTATTTTTATCATTAATATATATTTTTATCATTAATATTTATTTTTATCATTATTATTTAATTTTATCATTATTATTTATTTTTATCATTATTATTTATTTTTATCATTATTATTTATTTTTATCATTATTATTTATTTTTATCATTATTATTTATTTTTATCATTATAATTTTTTTTTATCATTATTATTTATTTTTATCATTAATATTTATTTTTATCATTAATATTTATTTTTTTCATTATTATATATTTTTATCATTAATATTTAATTTTATTATTAATATTTATTTTTATCATTAATATTTATTTTTATCATTAATATTTATTTTCTATCATTAATATTTATTTTTATCATTAATATTTATTTCTATCATTAATATTTATTTTTATCATTAAAATTTATTATTATCATCAATATTTATTTTTATCATCAATATTTATATTCATCATCAATATTTATTTTTATCAATATTTATTTTTATCATCATTATTTATTTTTATCATCATTATTTATTTTTATCATTATTTATTTTTATCATCATTATTTATTTTTATCATTATTTATTTTTATCATCATTATTTATTTTTATCATCATTATTTATTTTTATTATTAATATTTATTTTTATCATTATTATTTATTTTTATCATTAATATTTATTTTTATCATTAATATTTATTTTTATCATTAATATTTATTTTTATCATTAATATTTATTTTTATCATTAATATTTATCATTATCATTATTATTATTATTATTATTATTATTATTGCTATTATTATTGTTATCATCATTATTATTGTTATCATCATTATTATTATCATTATTGTTATTATTATTATATTTATCATTAGTATTATTAGTATGTGTATTATTATTATCATTATTATTTTTATTATTATCATTATCATTTGTGGTATAATTTTGACTAACAAAACGAACACAAACACAAAAGGACTGCCACGTTTGTAAACACACCACCCAGCGACCCAAGAAAAAATAAATAACTTATCACTGTAAGGAGTGGGTGGGTGGGTGGATGGATGGTGGATGGTTGGGTGGTAGGATGGATGAACGGTGGATGGGGTTGCTGAGTGGATGGGTGAATGGGTGTGTGGGTGGGTGGATGGATGGGTGGATGGATGGGTGGGTGGATGGGTGGGTGGATGGGTGGGTGGATGGATGGATGGATGGGTGGGTGGATGTATAGGTGGGTGGATGAATGAATGATGTCAGGCAGGCAGGCTGTAGTACATTCAAAATGTTGGTGCTGTGTTCAGTGTGGATAACGACGCTAGCCTATCCGATGAGCTGCGTCAAGTTGACAATGGCACATTTTTACAGAATATTTGCATCCAAGATATATTGTGTATAGAAAGAAAAATATTTTTCCTCTATTCTTCAGATCGTTGTGAGTTGATAAAGAAAAATTTGAATAAAATCATAATTTTTAAAAAAATCTATAAATCGAACACTTAGAAAAGACCTCGGCAGTGTAAGGGTTAATGAGACGTGTGTGTGTGTGTGTGTGTGTGTGTGTGTGTGTGTGTGTGTGTGTGTGTGTGTGTGTGTGTGTGTGTGTGTGTGTGTATGTGTGTGTGTGTGTTGCTGTGATATGCCAAGTGAGGGGAAACAAGGGTAGGTGAGGGGAAGGGAACGCGTGTAATGCTGTTTAGAGGGGAAGAAGGTGTAATGAGGGGAAAAATAAGCTTATTACTGATACCACCTTGACTAATGGACTGAGAGAGAGAGAGAGAGAGAGAGAGAGAGAGAGAGAGAGAGAGAGAGAGAGAGAGAGAGAGAGAGAGAGAGAGAGAGAGAGAGAGAGAGAGAGAGTTTTCATTAATATGTGTAATGTGTTTCTGGTAAATCTTACTTGTATTTGTATGTTATTTCTTCTTCTTTTTATTATTATTATTATTATTATTATTATTATTATTATTATTATTATTATTATTATTATCATCATCATTATCATCATCATTATATTTCTTCTTCTTGTTTTTTTTTCTTCATGTTCTTGTTCCTTTTCATCATCATCATCATCAGCATCACCATCACCATCACCATCACCATCATCATGACACTACTAATTATTTCTGAACCCAAACATGAAGGGAGAAGGAAGGAAGGAAGGACAGTAGGAAGAGAGGAAGGAAGGACAGTATAGGAAGGAAGGAAGGAAAAAATTAAAAAGTTATAAAAATGAGGGGAAAAAAAGCACACATTTTGGCCTCACTCACTAAACCCTTCCCCTCATACCTGAAGTCACGTATCATTTAATTAAGCTTTAAAAAAACCCCACTCCAATTTAATCCAATTTATTATTATCTTTTATAGAGTGATAATTACTTTTTCCCTCACTCACTCTCCTCTTCCTCCGTGGTCTTAGCAGATTACAGGGTGAGAGTTAGCTTTAATTAGTGTTTGCTGTGGTTTACAAGGTGTGGATGAGAGAGAGAGAGAGAGAGAGAGAGAGAGAGAGAGAGAGAGAGAGAGAGAGAGAGAGAGAGAGAGAGAGAGAGAGAGAGAGAGAGAGAGAGAGAGAGAGAGAGGCAAACATCCTATATGGTTTAATAATTCTAATAACTTCTTTTGGTTCCGTTCTGTAAGTGTGTGTGTGTGTGTGTGTGTGTGTGTGTGTGTGTGTGTGTGTGTGTGTGTGTGTGTGTGTGTGTGTGTGTGTGTGTGTGTGTGTGTGTGTGTGTGTTTGATGCTTTTATATCCATTTTTATTGTAGTGTAACTCGAACAGTGCAGGAAACACCCACTCTCTTTCTCTCTCTCTCTCTCTCTCTCTCTCTCTCTCTCTCTCTCTCTCTCTCTCTCTCTCTCTCTCTCTCTCTCTCTCTCTCTCTCTCTCTCTCTCTCTCTCTCTCTCTCTCTCTCTCTCTCTCAAAATCCTCCTCCTTTCAATGCCAATGTGTTTATTATTATAGAATATGTTAAGAAAAATGAAAATAATAATAAGTCAAAAACCTGTAACATTAGCCAAGATCAGAAAAATTTGCCGCAACTATTTATGGAAAGGAGGAAAAAAAATGCGTCTTAGAGTGAAGTAAAGCCACTTTGAGACGGGAGGACACGAGGGAAAACCTAGCTTCTTGCCCTAAAGTTTGAGGGGAAGGTTTAAAGTGCTGAAAATGTGAAGGCATAAAAGATAAGTGTGTTAAGTATATAAGGAGGGAAGGAGGAAGGGGGAAGGGAGAAGGGGGAAGGGGGAAGGGGAAATGGTGTGTGAGATGGGGCTTGTTTGCTGTGAGGTAATGATGCATGGTGAGGCTGGAAAATGAGGATATTAGGTAAGACTATGAGGTAACTATGGCATGAGATTGTGAGGTTAGGCTATGAGATGAAATTTTTGAAATGAAACTGTAATGTAAGACTGTGAAGTGAATGACTGAGGCAAGACTGTGAGGTAAGACTGTAAGATGAGACTGAAATAGGGTTGTGAAGTGAGGTTGTGAGGTAAGGCAGTTAAATAAGACTGAGACAAGACTGTGTGGTTAGGCTATAAAAAAAGACTCTTAGATAACACGATAAGGCAAGGTAGCAGCATAAAAAAAACCATAAAAAGCCTCGTTAAGATGACAAAATGTGAGTTCTGGACAGGAAAAGATAACCTGTAATCATGACTCTTAACTTGATGGTGTAAAAGGTGGATGGAATGCCTCTGGCTGTCACCAAGTGTGTATGTGGATTCTAGACGTGCTTGTGTTGTGCTTGAGGGTAAACGTGGCTCTGTGTATGACAAAGGAGAGGAATTATAGACATGTATGTACTAGAAGTTATATAATTGTTGAGGATAATTTGCCCTAAAGAGATAGATGGAGAAGCTGAGTGTGTGATATTGTTGTTATTATTGTTATTGTTATTATCGTTGTTGTTATTATTATTATTATTGCTGTTGTTATTATTATAGATCATGGGTGGACAAAGTGACTCTCTCTCTCTCTCTCTCTCTCTCTCTCTCTAACCCAACTCTTCACCTGAATTCTCCAGTATCATTACTTCCACACACGTCTATTCTAGTTTCGCTCCCTGCAGTCACAATACATAGTTAATGGACAGCTACACGCCAGAGAATATCCTTCCACGCGTTCAGAGCAAGATATAAAAGAAAAAACACGATGGTAGTGGGTTTTAGTATCACTCCGCAGCGTGAAATTGTTCGGACGTGAGGTGTGGTGGTGCTGCTCTCTGGTGGTGACGGCGGGACTGGAAACTGTCACACTATTTCCATAAGAATGAGTAGAGCATCTCGGCGTTAATGTTGAGAGAGAGAGAGAGAGAGAGAGAGAGAGAGAGAGAGAGAGAGAGAGAGAGAGAGAGAGAGAGAGAGAGAGAGAGAGAGAGAGAGAGAGAGAGAGAGAGAGAGAGAGAGAGAGATACCATTTAGTCCAGTGAAATCATCAACTGTATTCGATCGTTGCTGAATACACTCTGTTCCGCCATCATTATCAACACAGCGAAGCAGATTTTTACCTTACGCTATTACGCTATATACTCACAATGAAGACCCGTTGTAAAGCCGCCTTTGTTGAGGAAAACGGAACTCGCGGTACTACTATTATGTTTGAATGTGTTGTGCTTGAGTCTGGCAGAGCGGGAGGTGAGGTGCAGTACAGTATAGCAACCAGCAACCTGGAAATACATCTCTGATCTGCTTTCAATGTTCCAGTAAACTTAGTATTCAGTTTATTTCTTTTTATTTTGTTTTTGCGATGTAATCTAAGGCTTACTAGGCATAGAGAACGTAACATAAAGCATGTAAGTGTGAAGAGTAATCTGATATCACAATCCGTATGAAAACAACAACAACAATGATTTAAGGAAAAAGAGACAGAGTTGTGTGAAAAAAAATTGAATATATGTTAAAATTAAATTCAAAGAGATGTCATCAATGCCTCAGTTCACGCCTTAAGCCTAGAAGGGTCGTGTGTGGTGTGGAGAATTTGAGTGACGCTCCCGCCTGTCCTACACGCCACCCCACGCCACTCCACGCCACGCCATCCCACGCCATCCCACGCCACGTATGTTCACAGAATGTTCTGAGACGTGGTAGGCTTCCAGCGTCCACCAGCCTCCATAACAATAGAGACGGTCAAAGGGAAGCCACACATTGCTCGGACGTAAGATTAATATCCTTTTATGATGTTCGCAGATTAAATAATTTGCATACGTTTCATATACTATGGTGTGCTATTTTTACTTTAATTATCTCTTCTTTTGGTTATTATTTTTGTTTGTTTGATGTTATTTATTTTCCGTAATAAAATAAAAACTAAAGACTATTGGCAGAACAGTTGATAAATATGGAGGAAGAGAAGAAGACTTTTTTGATACTTAAGTTTTCAATATTTCAATTTTGGCACAAAATCAAAGGATTGCAAACAGAAAAAAAATCGTGTCTATGCAAAAATAAATAAAGAAAAAAATTTACGCCATAATTACGAAGTCTAACATATCATACTTATTATATTTTTTTGTGTAATTGTCTTCGCTGATATTTTCACAGCTGCTCTAACTAAACACATGGCTGGATTTCAAAGCTGCTGAAGTGATGCAGTGCGATATGTTGAGCAAAGACTTCACTCGTAACTAAGGCATCACTTAACTACTGCACCGGCAAATGATGGAGCCCGTCTTCGTTTTCCTCCACCACAGCGGCACACAAGAATGGCTGCAACAGGGCGCGGAGACAGCATGCAGAACGATGTGATAATATATGAATTTCCTCACTATTCAAGAACTGTATTTACTTCCTCGTTGTCGTCGTCGTCTTCCTCCTCCTCGTCTTCCCACACGACCAACATTTCACACTGGCCACAATTCCCGCTTCCTGAGTCCTCCTGTCAGACACAAAGGAACACTAGTAATAAGTAACATGCAGGGAATGAGCGCTACAAGTGACCAACACAACCACAAACACGACACTCCCTCCGCCACTCCCTAGCAAGCGTTTGAATTTCTCGCCTCTCGTTGCAGTGGAGACAAGCTTATACCACATGCACTCTCCAGGCACTTTCGTTTTCTTCCCAAGGGACTACGGCAACAAAGGCTCCGTCAGAACTGCATTGCTTTTCACTTCTTTATTAGACTTTCAACAACACACAGGGAGGTGGCAGCCCTTACTGTACTGAAACATGGAT
>JAPQNM010000049.1:4056706-4074206 GCA_029783475.1 Metacarcinus magister
TTCTGCCTCGTCAACCTTCAAAGGAAAGATACAGGTTGTTATAATGGTAATCACTCTTTCCTCCTCCTTTGCGCTGCGTTCTCATGTGATCGTCTGTGTCTGTGTTTGGCGGCTCACACACCAACCAACGCCTTGATCTGCTGTCACAAGCCTCACCATCTGTCTCAGTCTGGTACTCACGATCCTTTCAACTAGATAAATATTTAGAATTCGCATAATTTCATTTGACTTTATAATGTTAAGATGTCAGCACTTATAAATCATCGGAATTCGAAGAGTTTTTTAAGAGAAAGTAAAGTCTCCCTAAACCTTAAATCTCTTGTCTTGGCTACCTTTTTCAGTAGGTTAAGTTAGGTTCGGCTAAGTTAGGTTAGGTTATACTAGGTTAGGTTAGGTTAGGTTATACTAGGTTAGGTTAGGTTAGGCTAGGTTAGGTATATAGATAGATAGATAGATAGGAATTGTGTTGATGTAGTCGCCTCAGCAGGGCCGCTACAGGTGGTGCGTCTGGGCCCCTCAGTGCTTCCTTCTCCTTCCTAAATTATCCCATTTATTCCTGGCGGTGCAAGGCGCTGAAAACATATGGCGGTGCGCGGCAATATCTCGCTCATTGGCGCATAAATAACCATTCCCGCGACGTGAAGGAGTGTGACTTCCTACACGCAGCCAGGGCGTGTAGGAAGCGGGGCGACAGGGGGCGTGTTAATCCTGTAAAAACTTCTTGGTGATCTCTTCCATCAAAGACCATGTGTGTGTGTGTGTGTGTGTGTGTGTGTGTGTGTGTGTGTGTGTGTGTGTGTGTGTGTGTGTGTGTGTGTGTGTGTGTGTGTGTGTGTGTGTGTGTGGTATCTACCCATCTGTATATATATTTATACCTCCATCCGTGACCTTGCTTAGTAAACACGCATTCATCCCAACACACAAACCTCAAACCAGCGAGGTAACGAGGTGCTAATTAACAAAACACGGACCCACTCAACATCACGGAGAGACAGAGAGTAGGAAGCTTTAAAAAATATATAGAAAATGGAAAACAAATATGGAAATGGGTCCGCGTTGCAGGTCTGACCTTACCATTTCGCTTGTCAGGTACACACACTTTCTCTAGGCTTTGTTGAGGGGAAGGAAAGCTGCAGGGAGACTGGAAATGCTACTTAAAAATGCCCTCATCCCATTAACGCGATCCAGGGGGGGCGGTAAGGAGGGGAAATGGATTAAGGGATCATAAGGGTAAAGTATGTTAAGTTATGCTGTGAGTTTCGCCTCTATCAGCCTTTTTTTTTTTCTTCCTTTTTTTTTTCGAAAGGGGAAGGAAGGCTAGTGGGTTAGTTGTTGTCATTTGCATAGTGTTTATCTTGAGCTTGGTTTTGTTATTGTTGTTTATGTTGTTTATGTTGTTGTTGTTATTGTTGTATAGAGCAGCAACTTTATGGTGGTAGTAGTAGTAGTAGTAGTAGTAGTAGTAGTAATGGTGGTTGTAATGATGGTAGTTAAGTCAACAAATCAATAACTTTATTCCCGGGCACAATCAGCTCTTCAGAATCAGCACAATGCGTACCTCAGTAGATGTCATTAATGTCAAACCACTGTGTCAAAATCCCTTTCACCTGTCCAGTTGAGGCGCACCCACCCTATTACCACCAAATTGTAAACAAACACAACACATCACAACTATAATCATACTCATACTGTTTGTCATCTTTTTATTTATATTGTTTGCATACATCAAGTTGAAAAGAGAAAAATGTACAACAGATGAGAGTTAAAATGTTTTCCTGTCCAATCAATCTTGTCATGTCTGTCACTCATTAATAATCTGTCACATTTTGTTTCTCTTTTTCTCTGTCCTCTTTGTAACACTTGCTCACAGTTAACATTTGTATTACGTGTTTCATCTGTTAGTTCCCATGTCCGTCAGTTTTGCCCTAGTTCCAGACCTGTCAATCTGGGCAGGTTATTAATCCTTATCTTCCTGCATGGCACTTGTTCCTCTCATTCTGTACTACCATCCCACCCCAGCACCCCTCTCATACTGTACCCCTGTAGCCTTCTTCTATGTCCCCCCAGCAACCGTCTCTGTCCCCCAGCACTCCTCTCTGTCTTTCTACACTTACAAACGCTTGAGTTACAGGAAGGGGAAAGGGTGTCAGTGTGTACCAGTGACAACATCAATACTCTTTGTTACATCACTCGTACATAAAATCAATGACAAGGCGAGAAACATGTAAAGCAGTGTGTGTGTGTGTGTGTGTGTGTGTGTGTGTGTGTGTGTGTGTGTGTGTGTGTGTGTGTGTGTGTGTGTGTGTGTGTGTGTGTGTCAGCTACCCCAATCTTTACATGCTTGGTGGTGTGACAACCTCGTTCTAACTGGTGATTACTTTTCTGAGCTGCTGCACGAGACATGAAACTCACGCCATCTACATGTAATCGGTGTAACTAAAATGGGAACCTATAGAGTGTTCTTAGAGTCTTAAACTTACAATGGTTAGCAGGTGAAGCAATATGTGTGTGTTAACGAGGCTTCACAACACCCAACACACATCAAAGTTGCCACGTTGAAATACTACTAATATTGGCATCACTTCAGAACTTAATATTACACATAACCATGACAACGTAAGCTCCACCATCCTTATGAATACACTTGGAGGCGCGTCGACCACATTCAACGTACTTATGATCTACCAGTAAACATAATATGATCTCACTGATGCGTGTGTGTGTGTGTGTGTGTGTTATTTATATACTGGATCACGTCTCTATAAAGTAAATACCACAGTGAGGATCTATCTCCACGCATTACACGAACTAATACCTTCTGATTGATTATTATAGATGAATCGAGTGAGTCAAGAGAGTACAGATGATTGCTAAGAATGATATCAAGTAACATTAGCCTCTGTATTATCTCTCATTAAAAAATATATATATAAAAGCCAGGGCTCGTCACGCTAATCCCTCTCTCACTTTCACTCACTCTCACTCACTCTCACTCTGTTCCTCTTTAAGATTTACTCTCTCTCTCTCTCTCTCTCTCTCTCTCTCTCTCTCTCTCTCTCTCTCTCTCTCTCTCTCTCTCTCTCTCTCTCTCTCTCTCTCACTCTCTCTCTCTCTCTCTCTCTCTCTCTCTCTCTCTCTCAGGTTGCACTCTCAGAATCCGATTTCATTACATATTTAACACAAGCTAATATTTATAAATTCGTTAATGGCACACTTCACATGGTTCCAGAGTTTCATAATAAACTGGAAATGAAAAGAGAGGTAATAGAATACAAGCTCCTATTTTTTTTTCTTCCGTCTCGTGTTCCTTCTCTTAGCTAGCATAACAGTGTAAGGTAATATGTAAAATGAAGGAGGAAAATATTATGTGTTCATTGTTCTGTTGCTATTTAATCTCTGTTGTAGGTTGTGTTGTGATAATATTGAGTTGAAAAAAGAGATTTGAAGTCTTTTTTATTTATTTTATCTGTTCTCTCTCTCTCTCTCTCTCTCTCTCTCTCTCTCTCTCTCTCTCTCTCTCTCTCTCTCTCTCTCTCTCTCTCTCTCTCTCTCTCTCTCTCTCACTCAAGACAAGGCAACATACAGGTAACTTGAGAGCCAAAGGAATGAATAATTGTCACTAGTCTCCTTGCAGCCACTAGAAGGGAAAGGGCTAGGCGGCCGTCCACACAACCTTCATCAATAATACCTGACAGCCCGCAACATACCTGGACGTGAAGAACAAAAAGTTAAAATTTCAATCTCACACAAATAGAGTCTGGAAAAAACAAAAATTCAGGTTCAGTCCATTTCCAAAAAAACTAAAACCAAAAAAAAACTAATTTCTGTAATGATCTGTACGAGGAAATTAGAAAGGCGACCAGCTGGAGGGAAATAAATGGAGGGAAATAGAGAGTGGTAGTGCAGTTCCATGGTATCAAGATCTATTTCCTGTTGTTGAAAAAGTATAAGATCGAGGCTGAACACGAGTAAGGGGAAGCAACGTTTGAATTTGAAGCTCAAGTTATTAAGTTTATTCCGTGCGTGGTGAGGAGGAGGAGGAGGAGGAGGAGGAGGAGGAGGAGGAGGAGGAGGAGGAGGAGGAGGAGGAGGAGGAGAGTGAGAGGAGGAGGAGGAATAATGTATAAAGGAAATGTGAAACCAGGGACAGACTAGAGGGTGAGGGGAAGTGAGGGTAGAATACTAAAGGGAGGAAAGAGAGAGAGAGAGAGAGAGAGAGAGAGAGAGAGAGAGAGAGAGAGAGAGAGAGAGAGAGAGAGAGAGAGAGAGAGAGAGAGAGAGAGAGAGAGAGAGAGAGAGTTGTAATAAAAGAAACAGATTAACATTTTAGGGTGGAATAAATTGTTATGCAAATTGGTTTGTTGATATACTCAATAATTTACTGGAAACACGATGGAAACAGCCGACCAAGAGATGTTTCCCTCGCCTGCTGTGCTCTACTTTGTGTGTTTGTATATATAAATAAACTCCATAACTTATTCAATTCATCATATATCTCAATATTGATCTGTTTATTTCTACGAATCCAACTTTTTTTTTATGTAAATTGAGTTTTTCTTCTTCTAAATATATCCTGGAGTATTTTTTTTTCTCTCTATTTTGTTTTCTCTCTCTCTATCTTTATCTCTCTTTCATTTATTCTCTTTCCTCTCTGTCTATTATAGGGATCGTCAGGTGAGGTGGGGGGGGGTGTGTGACCAGGTGTTGAGAGGGGAAGGAGGAGGAGAAGGAGGAAGGAGATGATGATGATGATGTGTGAGAGGTGATCTAAAATAAAGTCATCATATCATTCAATCAGAGGAATTATTTAGTACTTCTGTTGTATATATATTTATTTTTGTTTTGTTAGTAATATGACATTTGTTTATCTATTTATTTTTCGTTTTTTTGGCATCAGAATCGAAAGGTTTTTAGTTGTACTTAATTAACGAAATACAAACAAATAAAAGTCTCGTATCTTTTATTTACATTTTATTATGATTGTTTTTTGGAGTGACATTATATTATTTTTTTTAATATTGATAATTTTTGTTTTGTTAGAGTGAGAAATACTGAGTGTCAATGTTTTCTTACCATTATTTTTTTTTATTAGAGAGAGAGAGAGAGAGAGAGAGAGAGAGAGAGAGAGAGAGAGAGAGAGAGAGAGAGAGAGAGAGAGAGAGAGAGAGAGAGAGAGAGAGAGAGAGAGAGAGAGAGAGAGAGAGAGAGAGAGAAGCGGTTATATTCTCGTGCTGACGTTAAACTAGAACGATGAAGAATATTTGATTTCCATTCTGTAACTTTGGGAAATTCTTGAATAATTGCATTAGTAAACCAATGTATTTTCTCTTTACTCTTTGGTCTTCCCTTGAAAAACGTTCTTTGCTGCTGGAATGAAAAGAACAAAAGAATATGAAGCATAACACTATTCTTTTCACTCTAGTTACTATTTCATTATTTTTACTTATTTTTCTTATCTAGCCTCACTGCCCACAACCCGACATGCTTTTACCGGGGAGAAAGAGGAAGAGGAGGAGGAGGAGGAGGAGGAGGAGGAGGAGGAGGAGGAGGAGGAGGATAAAAAGGAAGAGGATGAAATGAAAATCTAACCTGGAAAAGAATGATGAGAATAAGAATGAGGAGAATGAAGAGGACGAGAAAGAAAATAACGAGGAGGTGGAGAAGAAGAAGAAGAAGAATGACAACAAGAAGAAAGAAGAAAATGAATAAGAAAGAGTGGGGCATAAAGCAGAAGGAGGAAGAGGACACATAGGACACATAGGAAGAACAAACAACAAGGAGGAGGAGGAGGAGGAGGAGGAGGAGGAGGAGGAGGAGGAGGAGGAGGAGGAGGAGGAGGAGGAGAAGGAAAATCTTGCATTGTTTGAACTCTTACGAAACAAAAATTGACCAACTTTGTGCGTCACAGAAGGCCGCGAGGGGAGAGAAACCTTACCATGTCAAACCAAAAAAAGAAAAAAAGATATAAATGGAAAAAATAATCAAAATTGCGAAAACAAGATGGACAGATATAACACATTCTATTTTATTCAACTTTACTCATCTTATTCAACAACAGTGATATAGAAGTGGATGAAAGACCGTCTATCTCTATCACACCTGTTTTTCATTATTCTTTACAGGTTAATTATATCTTTACCTGTATGAAAACACCTACCTGAGTGTGGGTCTCAAAGGAAGGTGTGTGAGATTAGGCTGTTTTTATAGGCCTAAATGAGAGAGAGAGAGAGAGAGAGAGAGAGAGAGAGAGAGAGAGAGAGAGAGAGAGAGAGAGAGAGAGAGAGAGAGAGAGAGAGACGCCTCCACAACATACATATATCATGGAGACACCAACTCTCTCTATCTCTCTCTCTCTCTCTCTCTCTCTCTCTCTCTCTCTCTCTCTCTCTCTCTCTCTCTCTCTCTCTTTCCAATCTAATCCAATAATCTTACATAAAAAAACTTTCCTTCTACTCGTATTTATTTTCATCATCTATTGAGTCTCCCCGTTCGTAACCCTCTCACAATTTTCATCTCCGTTAAAGGACTCACCACGTATCTACCTGGCTTCTTCTCGGTCCTTAAGGGAGAAAGTCTGTGTGCTCCAGGGAATAGAAACAGACACTTAAAGGATGTATAATGTAATGCGTTTGAGGAGGATGATCTATAGAGTGTGGTCCTACCTGAAAAAAAATATATATTGCTGCCATCTTCGTTTCGTTTTCTTGCCTCTTGACTGGACTGAGCTGATGAAGGTTTTAAAAGATGACGTTGAAGATGATGTTGATTTATACTGGATGGATGTGGAAGGAAATTTGATGGATGTTATGTCTTTGTAGGTTGTAAAGGGTGAACGAAGCGCTATTTCCGTTCTCTCGTCTCGTCTCTCGTCTCGTCTCGTCTCTCTCTCGTCGCGTCTCTCTCTCTCTCTCTCTCTCTCTCTCTCTCTCTCTCTCTCTCTCTCTCTCTCTCTCTCTCTCTCTCTCTCTCTCTCTCTCTCTCTCTCTCTCTGCCCCGCCCCCCCCACCCCACCGCCCACACTTTACTACATCACCGAGTTATTGAAAAGTTTGTCAAGGAATGAAAACTTTTGACTTTTTGTTTATTATTATTATTATTATTATGAGTTTTATTATTTATAGATTTAAAGTTGTTACAGAAAATATTCCAGAAGCTAAAAATAAATAATGAAAAAAAAAGAAAGAAAAAACCGGCAAGATTCAGTCCTTAAATTATGAGGAAAATAGAAAAGCTCTCAATGTCCAAATAAGAATGTGTGTGTGTGTGTGTGTGTGTGTGTGTGTGTGTGTGTGTGTGTGTGTGTGTGTGTGTGTGTGTGTGTGTGTGTGTAGATTCATGAGCTAATAAGCTTCCTAATTAACTCACTTTCTCTCTCTCTCTCTCTCTCTCTCTCTCTCTCTCTCTCTCTCTCTCTCTCTCTCTCTCTCTCTCTCTCTCTCTCTCTCTCTCTCTCTCTCTCTCTCTCTCTCTCTCCTTCCTTCCCAAACACCTATAATTGCATCAAGGTAAGAAAGTGTTTACCTGTCGTTGACCACTCTCTCTCTCTCTCTCTCTCTCTCTCTCTCTCTCTCTCTCTCTCTCTCTCTCTCTCTCGATGCTAATTTGGTTATAGACAGGTAGGGAAAGGTAGGTTAGGCGTCACCTTTTATCCCTTACGCTGTGCTGTGTTTATATAGAGTTTCCTTTTGTTTATATTTCCACTCTATTGACTACCTATGATTTTATTTTTTTCTGTGTTATTGTAGCTAAATTAGGTTATGGGAATTTATATTTTAATTTCCATCTTTTTTTTTATGTGTGTTTTATTCATTTGTTTCTGTATTTACTTTGTTTTTGTTTTATTATTATTTTTTTGATGTGTGTTTTCCTCTCGTTTCCTTTAGAGTGACCTTGTTTTCCTCTCACTCCTTCCTCCTTTTCCCCTCAGGACTGCCTCGTTTCCCTTTGCATTTCTCTCTCTCTCTCTCTATCTCTCTATCTCTCTCTCTATCTATCTCTTTATACAATTCCTTTCATCTCACGTTAACTTAGCAAGGAATCCTACATCTTGCATCCTTCCATCCTTCACGACCTTCACTCCTTAATCCGTGCTAATGAATAACAGTGTGACGCGGTAACCTAGTGCACACAACATTACCGTGACGTGCCAGCCCTTGTATCTTGGTAACGGGGAAGCCAGTGTGATACATTATGCGTTCCCTTCCGCCTTGTAGCTGCTGTACATCACCTCCCTTCTGTTATGAGTTAGCAGGTGGGAGGAAGAGTTGGATTTGAGTGATAAATGAGATGAGTTTTTATTTATTTATTTATTTTATTTATATTTATGTTTGGTTACTATATTTGTTCTTTTTAGTAAACACAAGAGATATGTTTACCTGGGAATGCATAGGATTTTACACTTTTTTTTTAATTGAGGATATTCACCTGAGTACACCTGAGATTTTCAACTATTTTTTATTTTTACCTGTTCACATTGGCATAATTATCTGGTTCACCTTGTCATTATTAGTACGGTATTGTATTAATCGATTCCATTAATATATAAACGGTATTGAATCTCATCTCCATCCTTACATTCCCAATTATCCTTTCCTTTATTTTCTCCATTCAATGTAAAGAAATAATAATAAAATACAAAGTTCATTTATTTTTTTTACGTTATTTTTCTTTCAATCTTTTCCACTCTTTAACTATATTTCCACCTGCAGTACCTGACGAGGCTGACGGAGTGCTGACGGCGAAAATACTGGAGAAGGAGATACTAGCGCCTATTAACATCAGCCGTTGTGGTAAGTATAAACTCCTTAATGCCTGTACGAAGTGTTGAAGTGTCCTGGGAAGCAAGTCATTTCATACTCAAGTCATATCGGCACCAAACCATCTAGTCCTCGGAATTTCTTTTATCACCTCTGGATTATTAGTGACTCAGACCTTTTCATCCCCAAGACATCTCATCCCATTAGTGGCAGGTAAGTGTTCTGTCTTACCTGTAGAAGAACATGATAACAGATGGGTGTGTTCTCTCGTGTTATTTGAAGGAAAGGTTTTGTTGATGTTCTTGTTGTTCTGTGATGATTCAAAGTGTGTGGCGACGGTCCGGAGGGGAAATAATTGGAAGAGTGTTTGTGGTGGTAAGAGGATTAGGAGGAAAAGCTGCGTTTGGGTATTTTTTCATTTATATTTTTCTAGCTCCGTGTGACTTCAAGTAAGCTTTCAAGGGGAGGAACGGCAGGTGAAGCCAGGAATGAGGTTAATTATTTTGGGGTTTTTTTTTCTCACTTTTTAATTGTTATTGTTATTATTATTATTATTATTATTATTATTATTATTATTATTATTATGATGATGATGATGATTTGGTGAGCTTAATATTCCTCTTCTTTTTCTCTTTTCTTGTTTTATTTCTTTATGTTATTCACTTAATGAAGAAGAAAAAAATATAAAGAAAATATAAAGTTAGTTTTCTTTCTTGACGTGTTTTTAATCTTTCCTCTCTTTAACTATCTTTATTTCCTTTGGTATTCTTATTTTCTTCCTCTCTCTCTCTCTATTCTCTTTCTTTCTTCTCCTTTTTACTTCCCATCTCATTTCCTTCTCTTCTCTTGTCATTATCATCTTCCTAAATCTTCCTTTTCTTTAATATATCCATCTGAAGACTTTAATCTCTCTCTCTCTCTCTCTCTCTCTCTCTCTCTCTCTCTCTCTCTCTCTCTCTCTCTCTCTCTCTCTCTCTCTCTCTCTCTCTCTCTCTCTCTCTCTCTCTAATGAAATGAAATGAGTAGAAGTGAAGATAGAACAAGATAAAGCAAGTGAAAGCAAGATTGATAAAGGAAAGAACGAAGAAATGCAAGACTAGAAATAGGGAAATAGCAGAAACGAACTAAATGAGAAATAAAAAAAATTGAATAAGTAAGATTAAAGATAGAAAATAGAGCCAGTGAAATAAAAAGTAAATAAATAAATAAGAGGAAAGAACGAATATATTTAAGAATGCAGGAATATAAATAGGAAATAGAAGGAATGTAGGAAATGAGAGATAATAAAGATAACGGAATAAGTAGAGAGATTAAAAAGGATTGAAGGTAACAGATGAAATATAAATAAATAGATAAAGGGAAAGAATACAAGACAAGAAATGAGGAATAACAGAAACGTAAGAAATAAGAAATAAAAAAAGATAACGAAACAAATAGAAAAAAATAAAAAAATATATATAAAATAGAACCAGTAAACAAAAAGTGACAGAAAACGAGGAAGAGTGACAGCCAGACAGACAGCCAGACAGATAGACAGACAGATAGACAGACAGGCAAGCAAGGAGGGAGAAGGAAGGAAGTGAGGAAGGCTACAAGAAGGAAGGGGAGTGAAGGGGAGTACAAGGAAGGGGAGTGAGGGGAAAGGGCAAGGAAGAGATAGTAAAGTTGTCTCCTTACGAGTGAGGAAAACTAGTCGTAAAATGAAAGCTTCTTAAAACGAGTAGGAAGACGCAATTATGAGAGAGAGAGAGAGAGAGAGAGAGAGAGAGAGAGAGAGAGAGAGAGAGAGAGAGAGAGAGAGAGAGAGAGAGAGAGAGAGAGAGAGAGAGAGAGATGCATAGAGAGGCGACAGGGAGGATTAGAGAGAGAGAGGGAGCGAGAGAAAGAGAGACGAAAAGATTGGCGGTGAAAGGAGAGAGCCACGGGAGTGCTTTAGAGAGAGAGAGAGAGAGAGAGAGAGAGAGAGAGAGAGAGAGAGAGAGAGAGAGAGAGAGAGAGAGAGAGAGAGAGAGAGAGAGAGAGAGCTGGATTTTGTAATATACTAAAAAATCTAATGAAAAAGGAAAATAGATCAAAATACAGTACGATTAAAAAAGTGAGAGAAAAAAAGAGAAAATAAACCAGATATGTAAACCATTTCCTCTTTTTTTTCTTCTATTTTATACCACAAACATTCCTTTAGTTAATATCATAATTCTTTTAGTGGGGAAAAAAAAACTATATCTCTTTCTGTTCCCATGGGGTGTGAGGGGTGTGCGTGATGGGGTGTTTGAGGGGGTGTATCAGGGGGTGTATCAGGGGGGGGTTAAGGGGGGATTTTAGGGGGTGTAAGGGGGGGTGAGGACGTAATAGCAAAGGGGAAACACAACAAGACTCCCTTTTCCCCTCTCTCTTTCCCCTTTAATTGGCTCCAGTGATTTGAGGTCATTTAGGAAACTATTTTTTTCATTGTGTAGATAAGTGCAAGGTGGAGTCTCGCTTTCAACCTATTTTTTTTTCTTCTCTCTCTCTCTCTCTCTCTCTCTCTCTCTCTCTCTCTCTCTCTCTCTCTCTCTCTCTCTCTCTCTCTCTCTCTCTCTCTCTCTCTCTCTCGGTATATCCCAGGTATTTGTAGCTCTGATCTCTGTTTTTTTTTCTCTCTTTCTCTCACTTTTTTTCTATTTTTTCCCTCAGTGGTGACGAACTCAATCTGAAAACAAGAAGTATTTTATTATCATACTTAGATTATTTGCTTTTCTCTCTCTCTCTCTCTCTCTCTCTCTCTCTCTCTCTCTCTCTCTCTCTCTCTCTCTCTCTCTCTCTCTCTCTCTCTCTCTCTCTCTCTCTCTCTCTTTCAAGTTTGCAGTCGGGTGTCCAAACCACTTTCCCTCACGTCAACTCCCTCCCCTCAACCTGACATCCTGGACACACACACACACACACACACACACACACATACCTTCCCCTCTCTCCTCTCCCCACACTTCCCCTCTCCTCCTCTCCTCTCTCCTTCATCTCCCCTCTCCTCCATCTTCCCTACTTCTCTTTCTGCCTCCCTTCTCCCTTACTCTGTCTTCCTCTCTACCAACTTCTACACTTCCTTCCTCTTTCGACACTTTCTCCTCATCTGACACCATGAACATAACTTCCCCTCATCCTCTTTCCCCTCACCTTAGCTGGTTTTTCTCCCCTCTTCTTCCTTCCTTTCTTCTCCTTCTTCTTAGTTTTAGTTTAGTTTCCCTTTCTTCTACTTCCTGTTTCTTTGTCTTGCTCTCTTACTCTACCGCTTTCTATGTTATTTTTTCCTTGTGTCTCTGTTTACTCTTTTTATTATGCTACTTTTTCATTTTCTTTTTCTTTTTCTTCTTTTTTTTCTTCTTCTTCTGTTCTCCTCTTATTCCTCGTTCTATTTCCTCCTTACTATCCTTTCCCTTCCTACCTCCTTCTTTCCTCCCTTTCTTGCCTTCTCACCTCTGCCTCCCTCCCTCTTTCTTTCCTGTTTTATACACCATCCTTTCTTCCTTCCTTCCTTCCTTCACTCACTTTACAAATCTAGTTTTTCCTTCCCTCTTTCTTTCTCTCTTTCACACACTCCTCACAAATCTGGTCCTTCCTCTTTTTTCCTTCCTTTTTTCACTCCTCTAATCCTTCCTTCCTTTCTTCTCCTTCCTTCTCATTCTCCTCACAAATATACTCTTTCCTTTTCTTTCTTCCTCCTTTCCTTTCTTCACTCTCCTTTACTCCTTCTCTTCTTCCTTCACTCCCCTCACAAATCTACTACTCCTTCGCGCTGATCCTTAACGTGGTGCCTTGAGGACATCACGGGCGCCTCCCTTAGTTGTCACGGTAACCATTGTGATGCCTAACCTCCCTTTGTCCTACCCACACATGGAGGTCAAAAGCATAACAAAACAAGGTGAAGGAAAGTCCTGAAGCGATATTGGTTTTGTTTGGTCAGTCATGCTTGTGGTGGAGTGGAATGGAGTGGAGTAGTGTGGTCATATCTACTCCTTATGTTATGTTATGTTATGTTATGTTATGTTATGTTATGTTATGTTATTTATATCACCCTGTTTTCCTCCTCCTTCTTTTTCTCCTATTTTTTCTTGTTTTCATTTCTGTCAAACTTTCTATCTTTTAAATCTGTTTTGTTTTCCTTTCTTACACTCGAAAAAGTTAGGATCCATTTCTCTTCTACTACTCACTCCCATCTTTCTAGCTTGCCTTCCTTCCTTCCTTCCTTCCTTCTTTCTTCTCACTCGAAAAGTTATCAACCATTTCTCTTCTATTACTATCTCTCCCTCTTACTTCCATCCACTCCGTCTCCCCGTCATTGAGTATCTCCCCTTTCCGTCTCTCCCCTCAGATCTCATGTATGTCTCCTCCGTCTGCTACTGCCACATGGGTACTCGCCTAGTTTGCAGGAACGCCAACCTCACCTCTGTCCCACAAGACCTCGACAAGGATGTTACCAGATTGTAAGTATACGTGTGTGTGCAAGTGTGTGTGTGTGTGTGTGTGTGTGTGTGTGTGTGGTGTGTGATAATCTGTCTCGCTCTATCACTCTCTTTCTTTTTCTCCCATCAGGCTCTTGGGTAATAACAGCATTGTACTCACCTCGGATGCTCTGCAGCGCTACACACGACTCAACCAAATGTAAGCTAACTCTAATTCTCTCTCTCTCTCTCTCTCTCTCTCTCTCTCTCTCTCTCTCTCTCTCTCTCTCTCTCTCTCTCTCTCTCTCTCTCTCTCTCTCTCTCTCATCTTCTTTCTTGTTATTCATGCTCTTCTTCCCCTCATAACCTCTTCTCTCCTCGCTGTCCAATACCCTCTGCCGTCCTTTTCCCTCTGTGCCTTCTCTCTCCTCACTCTCCCCCCTCACTCTCTCCCCTCACTCTCTCCCCTCACTCTCTCCCCTCACTCTCCCCCCCACTTTCCCCTCTGTACCTCCACTCAGGCGTCGTCTTCACTCATTCACATCAATTTTTCTCACTTGACAGATAGTTTCTTTCCCCCTCTTGGATCCTTGAGAGGGGATGATGCCTAGCACAAGAAAGTGTGATGAGAAGGCGTGTGGGGATCTCTCTCTCTCTCTCTCTCTCTCTCTCTCTCTCTCTCTCTCTCTCTCTCTCTCTCTCTCTCTCTCTCTCTCTCTCTCTCTCTCTCTCTCTCTCTCTCTCTCTCTCTCTCTCTCTCTGGTTTATTTTTTTGACTTTTTTTTTTGGTTTTTTTCTCCTATTTTTCATCTATTTTCTTCTTTTTTTCTTTCTTAATAGTGATGGTTTTTGTGCAATGTGTCTCCTGTTGTTTTTTTTCTCTCTCTCTCTCTCTCTCTCTCTCTCTCTCTCTCTCTCTCTCTCTCTCTCTCTCTCTCTCTCTCTCTCTCTCTCTCTCTCTCTCTCTCGCTCTCGCTCATATATAAATAATCCTCTCAAAACCACTAGCTATAAACTTAATAATAATAATAAAAAATAAAATAAAATAATACCCTAGACTTTCCTCAAAATATGAAGGGAAATAAATCAAAGGTAAATTTAATATAGTTTCCCCGTCACTGAAAGGAAATGTTGAATGGACACCGATAGCAAAAAAGAAAAGCTAATAATACCTATAGTCCCTTTTTTCCCCTCCTGAAGATTTCGTTTTATGCTCACCTTTTTATCCTGCCCTACATCCCTCTCTTCCTTCCCTCCTTCCTTCCTTCCTTCCTTCCTTCCTTCTGTCTCCCTTTCATCTCTTCCTTCAATCGTCTCATCTTCAAAAAAAAAGTAGACAGGACATTTTAGAATAATATTTTTATCTCTCCTTTTACCTATACTTCCTCTCCCTTCTGTTCCTCCATCCCTCCCTCTCCCCTTCTTTTACACGTTCAATTGTTCTCTCCTGACTTTTTATCTCCTCCTCCTTTCATCCTGTCGCCTCCTTCCCTCCTCCCTACCTGCCTTACCTTACCTTACCTTACCTTCTTCCAGTCTCACCTGTCTAATGGTTCCCCTGCATTCACAGATACCTGGACAACAACCAGATTACAGCCTTGCCCTTAGATGTGTTCAAGGGCCTTCCTCTAGAGAGAGTGTAAGTACTGACAGAGGAGGAGGAGGAGGAGGAGGAGGAGGAGGAGGAGGAGGAGGAGGAGGAGAAGAAAAAGGAGCAGGAGGAGGAGGAGGGAATTGATGATATGTAGAACGAGGAGAGAGATGGAATGAATGATTTAGAGAAGAAGGAGAGAGAGAGAGAGAGAGAGAGAGAGAGAGAGAGAGAGAGAGAGAGAGAGAGAGAGAGAGAGAGAGAGAGAGAGAGAGAGAGAGAGAGAGAGAGAGAGAGAGAGAGAGAGATGAAAAAAAAGTATTGGTCACTCTCGTGTCTCTCTTTCACTCTATTTTTTTTTAGGGAGGAAACGTTTAATGGTGGCAATTACGTGTTCTTTATTTGCTTATCGCTTTGAGGCTTGACGTGTGTGTGTGTGTGTGTGTGTGTGTGTGTGTGTGTGTGTGTGTGTGTGTGTGTGTGTGTGTGTGTGTGTGTGTGTGTGTGTGTGTGTGTGTGTGTGTGTGTGTTTGAGAGAGGGAGAGAGAGATTCTCCTATATTTATTTTTCCAATACTCTCTCTCTCTCTCTCTCTCTCTCTCTCTCTCTCTCTCTCTCTCTCTCTCTCTCTCTCTCTCTCTCTCTCTCTCTCTCTCTTTTTCTCTCTCTCTCTCTCTCTCTCACATTACCATGACGACCAACTCTGTCTCTCTCTATCCTCCCTCTGTCACATTTCCTTCTATTTCTCTTCTCTTCTCTTCTCTTCCTCCTTCCATTCCTTCTCTTCCCTAGTTCGTCAATCTCCTCCTTCCTCCTTTCCCTTCCTCCCTTCTTCCAACATCCTTTCGATCTTGTGAATATTCAGTGTAACAGGAGGAGAAGGAGAAGGAAGAGGAGGAGGAGGAGGAGGAGGAGGAGGAGGAGGAGGAGGAGGAAGACGACGACGCTTAAGCTTCAAGAAATGATAAAAGATGACTAAGACTATAATTATTTTGCATGAAAGGAATGAGAGAGAGAGAGAGAGAGAGAGAGAGAGAGAGAGGAGAAGAGGAGAGAGAGAGAGAGAGAGAGAGAGGAGAGAGAGAGAGAGAGAGAGAGAGAGAGAGGAGAGAGAGATAATAGATTAGATAATACTAGACGTGCATTCTCGGGCCGAAATCTCTTATCTCCCGAATCCTCCAAGTACCTTCTTTAAAGTAAGATTGGTGACCGACAACCCTAGTCCGTGAGATTGGTGATTGCCTTCCAACATTACATTCACTCTTCTGTATCACAACGGAACACTGCACACTTCCTGCCTATCTGGTGGCGTGGGTGTTGTTAGGCAGTGTGTTCCATCCCTTGTGTGTAATTCATGTGCTCTCTACGTCATCTTAGGTATAAACATTTGACTCCTATTTCATTTTTATGGGATCAGTATCTCACTCATACCTTTCCTTTCCCAAACTACAATCCTGATCAAACTCATAACTTCCTGACCTTACTCATAAATTTCTTAAGTCAATACATCTTAATCTGACTCATAACTTGGCCCCCTCACCTCCACCCACCTCCCAACACACACAAACACAAACACAAACATAAATCCTTCCCTTCGTCCAGTTTCCAGCCCTTGTAATTCTCTTTGACATTTTCTTTGGTGTTTGGTTCAGCCTCCCTCAGCGGGCTTTCAACCACCAGGAGGCAGCACCGTCGTTATCTGGCAGGAACGGCACATACGTCAACTAGATTCCCTAATGACAAGCTAGATACCCTCTGTGCTGCCTCAGACGTGGTTCTCTCTATGGTATCGTCATTTGCTGGACAGACGGAGATGTGATCTTCCTTTCATGCATCAAAGAGTCATGCTTGAATGTATCTCTTTGTTTTCCTCTTTGTTTTGCTTTCCAGTTCATTATCTTTCTCACATCATACACAGACACACAGACACACACATAAGCCACACCTCCCCCTTCCCACACACACACACATACACAGAGGAAAGCAGAAATTGCACTCAACTTTCGCAATCTTTGACATCACAAGCGAGGGAATCGATCTGAGGTGCTTTGTCAAAGTTATTATTATATATAGTGTTGTATCCTCGGGTGTGTTAAGAGCTGCTACCCACTCCTACGTCAAAGGTCAAGGACTTCACCATCACCATCACCTGCGTCACCACTTTGACCTTATTCCTCGGCATAAAACCTGAAACATAACATAACATAACATAACATAACATAACATAACATAACATAACAAACATAACATTCCGCTGCTTCTTTTTATACAGTTTCTTCGGTGATGAATTTGATACAGTTTGTTGAGTTGATATATTTAGCAGATATAACATGAATGAAAACGGATTGCCTATATTTTCTGCTTCATTTTATTCATATTTGCTCTCCTCCTCCTCCCCCTCCTCCTCCTCCTCCTCCTCCTCCCCCCCAGGTTCCTCGCACACAACCTGCTAGAAGAGCCTGACTCCCTGCAAGGTTTACGGTCCCTCTCAAGTCCCAATTACTTAGACATCTCCCACAACTACATCTCAGACATCGACCTCATTCTTGACCGCGTCCCGGGCCTGCTCTCCTTGTAAGTATGTGTGTGTGTGTGTGTGTGTGTGTGTGTGTGTGTGTGTGTGTGTGTGTGTGTGTGTGTGTGTGTGTGTGTGTGTGTGTGTGTGTGTTCATTTCCTTCAAGTAATGTCTTCCATATTTCGTTTTATAAAAATTCTCGTGGGAGATTTATGTTTTAAT
>JAPQNM010000049.1:4079206-4110560 GCA_029783475.1 Metacarcinus magister
AATATAAAAAAAAGGGAAAAAAATGTAGTGGGAAATATAGATAAAAATTGATGGCTTATTTTTTTTTCTTTAACAGTGGTGGTAATTGACTAACTTTTTATTTTCTTCCTTTCAGTGAACTCAACTTTAACTTTATTCGACATCTGAGTTCAGACAGCTTGGCGGGGCTCGAATCTCTGGTCAGCCTGTAAGTGTGTGTGTGTGTGTGTGTGTGTGTGTGTGTGTGTGTGTGTGTGTGTGTGTGTGTGTGTGTGTGTTGATGTTGTCATTTGTGTATCTTCTCTCTCTCTCTCTCTCTCTCTCTCTCTCTCTCTCTCTCTCTCTCTCTCTCTCTCTCTCTCTCTCTCTCTCTCTCTCTCTCTCTCTCTCTCATTTAGTTTCATTTTGGTTCCATTCATTTAAACTTCTTTCTTTAATTACTTTCCCTTTTTCCTCCTCCTCCTCCTCCTCCTCTTCCTCCTCCTCCTACTCCTCCTCCTCCTCCTCCTCCTCCTCCTCCTCCTCTCCTCCTCCTCCATCCACTTTCTGTCCCATCTTTTCCTCTCCACCAATTACCTTTCCTACGCCACCTGCCTCTCCCTCTTTCTATCCCTTAATCCCCTCAGTCCATTTATCTTTCATCCCCTTCCCCTCTTTCTTCACTCCTACATCCTCTCTTCTTCCCCTCTCGTCTTTGTCACTCTCTCTATCTTTCTTGTTATTTTCTCATGATTTTTCACTATTTTTTCTGGATTTATTGAATTTCTTTTTCCTCATCATTATATTGTTTTCCTTTTGTCTGGTTCATTTTATCTTTTTCTTGGCTTTTTCTTATTTATTTATTTTTTTAGTTATCTGTCAGTTCTTCGTTTATTTCATCATTTTCTTTTCTTTATCCTTACTCTATTTATCTCCTTTATCACCTTCTCTGTCTTCATTACCACTTTCGCAAACTAATTCATCACATTTGATTTACTCTTTTTTATCCATTCCTTATTTGCTATCCCATCCTTCAATTATTTCTTACATTATTCAAAATTTTACTTCCAATTATTTTTTACCACATAACTTATTCTATCTCCCTCCTTTACTAACCTTCCCTTCTCTTTATATCATCTTCTTTTTTCTCTCTCTCCCTCTCTCTTGGATCACCTTGTCTCAATAAACATTTTTTCCCCAGTTATTTCTACCACATAACGTATTTCAATCATCCTCCATCACTTACCAACCTTTTTATCCCTTTATATATCTTTTTTCTTCTTTCATTATTTTACTCCAACCATCCTTCTGCCCTTCAACATCTTTTCTCTTTATTTTTTATATATTTTTTTTCCTCACCTCGTGTGCTCTCATCTCACATCTTCAGTTTATTTCTATTTCACTCCAACCTTCCTCTTGCCCTTCACATCTTTTCTCTCTCTCTCTTTTTTTTTTTTTTTCCTCACCTCGTCTGCTCACATCCTACTCTCGTTTCCTTTTCTTCAATACAGGAATTTGGACGAGAATCCTCTGCTTACCATCCACGCCTCGACCTTTAAGCCATTAGTCAGCCTCGCCACCCTGTGAGTATTAGGTTACCGTGACAGTGTATGAGGAACAGGTGTGTGGATGCAGGTGTGAGGAACAGGTGTGATTAGGTGTGTGGATGCAGGTGTGTGTGTGTGTGTGTGTGTGTATGTGTGTGTGTGTGTGTGTGTGTGTGTGTGTGTGTGTGTGTGTGTGTGTGTGTGTGTGTGTGTGTGTGTGTGTGTGTCCGAAGTCAAAAAATAAACCTATCAATTCATATAAAAGAAAGAGAGAAAAAGAGAAAGAGAAAGAGAGAAAGAAAAACAGATCAAAGAAAATGTAACCCAGGAATATATTTTTTTCCCACAATAGTTACCTGAATATTTGTTTCCTATTGTCTTAAAAAAAAAAGAGTTTCCCCTCTTTTTATTACTTTTTTCCCCCTTTTTTTTTAATGGGGAAATAAAATGAAACTATTTTTTGAAAGTCTCTGAGGAAGGGGAAAGAAAGTGTGAATATCTAATATCTTTCGTTATATTTTATTTCCCCTTTTTTTTCTTAGTCTATTCTATTGTTTGTTTTCTTTCACTTTTTGTTTTATTGCCTTTCCTTTGTTTTTTTCCCTCAGGTAACTCGATGGTATAAAGTGTACGATTCGCTTTTGTTATTCTTCTTTTTCTACTACGTATTATTATTATTATTATTATTATTATTAGTAGTAGTAGTAGTAGTAGTAGTAGTAGTAATTTTTCTTCTTCTTATTCTCCTTCTTACTCTTTTTCACTTTTATCTTTATATATTTATTTTACCTTTCTTTATATCTTTTTTTTCTTTACCTTTCACTCTTTCCTCTTACCCAACTTTTCCTTTCCCTCTTTTCCCCAAACACACAGTCTAGTCTTTTCACAAACTTTGTCTCGTGTTTCTTCTCCTTTACCTTTTCTTTCCCATTCAGAATCTCCTTTTTTCCCCTCACTCCAGCTTGTCTCTCTCTATCTATCTATCTCTCTATCTCTCTTTCCTTAGAATTCCTCTATTATACCCATTAACATCTCCCTTTTCATCCCTCCCCTTTGTCCTTTTCCTTAATCCTCCTCCTATCCCTCCACCTATCCCTCCACCTATTCTGTTACCTGTATTTTCTTCTCTCTCTAGATCGATGAAAAACCTGGAGCTGAGTTCACAGTTACTCATGAACATTTCAACAGATCTACGGGACAACACGCGCCAAGCCAACTTAACCCATGTGTAAGTTTGTAAGGAATGAAAGGAACGGAAGGGAAGGAGGCGTGGATATGACGGGAGAGGAGTAGAAGGGATGGGTAGGAGAGGTGGAAGAGAAGGAAGGACAGTGAAGGGAAGGATGGGGTTGTAGGAGTGGAGTTTAGGGAGTAATGTTAGATGGGAAGGAAGTTAAAAGTGGAAGGGGAGGATGGGAGAGCTGTTAGGGTGGAGGAGAGAGAGAGAGAGAGAGAGAGAGAGAGAGAGAGAGAGAGAGAGAGAGAGAGAGAGAGAGAGAGAGAGAGAGAGAGAGAGAGAGAGAGAGAGAGAGAGAGAGAGAGAATAGGTGTTGATTCACTTTCATTACCATATTGTGTTGCGATTTTGCTTGTGTTTGGAAATGTGTGTGAGTGTGTGTGTGTGTGTGTGTGTGTGTGTGTGTGTGTGTGTGTGTGTGTGTGTGTGTGTGTGTGTGTATTTGAATAGCTGTTTTCACTCCTGTCTCTAACCATGTGTTTGTGTGTGTGTGTGTGTTTGTGTTTGTGTGTGTGTGTGTGTTTGTGTGTGTGTTTGTGTGTTTGTGTGTTTGTTTAGCATGTACATGACGGGGAACAGAAGGAGGATTGGACCCAAGGCTTTGTTTATGAGGCAAGAGAGTGTCCAGTAAGCCTCACACACACACACAGACACACACACACAAACACACACACACATAATGTCCACACGAGTGCCTTAGTTATGTAGATTCAACCAACAACTGAATCCCTTACTTCCTTTGTTGCTGAGTGGAGAGAAAGACAAACACACACACACACACACACACACACACACACACACACACACACACACACACACACACACACACACACACACACACACACACACACACACACACATGATCAAGGCTTCAGTAGAGGATTTATTGTTTGTTTCGAGAAGTGAAGAAATGAAATCAAATTGTTGTTCATGTTTGTTCTAAGACTGTTCTGTGAAAATGATTATCCCAATATATGATTTGAAAAAAGGAAAATAAAATGTATAGTGGAAGATGTTATTGAAAGTTGCAAATTGTAAATAAAAAAATAATGATAGTGTTTTACTTCTGTTTATTGTTATTATTATCATTCTTATTATCATTCTTATTATTCGTTTTTTTGTTTTGTTTAATGACTCAAAAAAAAAAGTATATATTGCTATTATTCTATTTAAAAAACTTATTATATATTTTTTTCATAATCCTAAGTTGTAAATTATAGTCATACATTTTTCTTCTTCATCCTCCTCTCGCGTTACTTGGTGTGTGTGACGCGACAGATTCTTCAAGAGGTTCCGTTACTGTGGTTACTTCCCTCACGTGATAGACTGTTGGCCAAAGACTGATGGTAAGTCACGCTGCAGCCACCACCACCACCACCACCACCACCACCACCACCACCACCACCACCACCATCACCACCATCACCACCACCACCACCACCTCCTGTTGTTTGCTTTCATTATTCATGTTCTTATTGAGGAAAGTCATTCATTATTAGTTTCATTATTTTTTATATATCTATGTATTCCTGTTTTTCTTTCCTTTTTTTTCTTATTTTTTTTTCTATCTCTATCTATCTATTAATTTTTTCTTTCTTTACTTCTTGTTTCTTGTCATTTGTTCAATCTTCCTTCCCTCTTTCCTTCCTTCTTTCCCTTCCTTTATTTCTTTCTTTTCATATTATGTATTAGTTTGTATATTTTGCATAATTTCGTTCTTTCTTCATCCTTTCAATTATTTTTTTTTCATTTACATCTGCATCTCTAATTCACTTTCATTCTCATTATTTCTCGCTCTTTCTTGCATAATTTCATTGTTACCACTACCACCACCTCCTCCTCCTCCTCCTCCTCCTCCTCCTCCTCTACTTCAATTCCACATCCTCTCTCCATCTGCCTTTCCATCCCTCTCTTGAGTCCACATTCAATCTCTAAATTCAATCATCTTATCAAATTCTCATCTTTGATCGCAGATTGACCTACGAGTCGCCCTTGATTGCCTTAGTCCGACAGGTAACTCACCCTAATCTCAGGTAAAGGGCGACAGGTGAGGCTGGACTGAAGGGAGATTCTCGTGTCCCCTCACCTCCTCCTCCTCTTCTTCTTCCTCCTCCTCCTCCTCCTTTACTCATATTTTATAATTCATTTATTATTCATGTGGGAATTATTCATCGTATTTCATTTATCTTTTATTTTTTTTATATATTGGATTTTATTTTATTGTGCTCCTCCTGTTTTTCCTTCTTTTCTCCTCCTCTTTATTATTCTTATATTCCTTCTCTTCCTCCTCCTCCTCCTCCTCCTTGCCATTATTCACTCCTATTCACCCTCATCTGTATTATTCTTTATCTCACCTCTCAACCTGTCACCCTCACTTCACCTTAAATCACCCTAAATCACCTTCAACACCTCACCAAACACCCTATATTTATCACCCTTACCGGCTAACCCTATCCTCACCCTTCACCCTTCACCCTCGTCTCTCACCCTTAACGTACACTTCCCTCACCCTCTCCTCACCCTTCACCCTTCCACAGGTGTGTCGTCTTTTCAACACCTGCTCGTGCGTCTGGAGCTGCGTGTGGGTGTGTGGATCGTCTCTCTCCTCACACTCTTGGGAAACTTAATGGTGTTGGGAGGAAGAGTGTTTTCCAGGGATGATAACAAGATTCTTTCCCTCTTCATCCGGAACTTAGCAGGTAAAGAAGTAGTAGTAGTAGTAGTAGTAGTAGTAGTAGTAGTAGTAGTAGTAGTAGTAGTATACTCTATACAAAAATCGAAGGCGGAGGATGCCCCTCCTGCTGGGGTAAGAGGCTGGTCATCACCACACCGTGCTAGATGATTCGTTGACAGTGACAGGCTGAGTATGACCGAGTATAACTGAGTATGACCGAAAACCTTTATGTACAAATTTTCATGAAATTCAGAGGTGTGGAAATTTTCATAAAATTTCCTAGGGTACCACCTAAGATTTTTTTGGCAGAAATCATGTATTTTGAAATAACTCGAAAACTATGAGGTTTACGTAAAAGGAGTATAGAATATAAAAGAAAGAGCAGGACACGACCGTTCTTTTGAGCTATAGTGATATGGAATTGGAACATATGTATAGATGTAAGAATTGAAAAAAGAAAACATTAATTTTGTTCACAATAATTAACTTTTCTCCAAAGATATAATAGATATTGGAAAGGTGATGACACCAATCGATATATCTTTTCAAGCTGCATAACTTTGTATATAATCCTTTTTCCTGTAAGAGTAATAGTTTCGTAGTAAAATGGCAAAAACATATTCGACCTCAATTCTGGTGGACATTTTCGGACCACAAAATCAAAAATTCCTTACCGTCACAGATACGTGAAAAATGACTTCAATAAAACTTTTAGATATTCCAATCTACAGTAAAATTTGTTTAAAAAGTTTTCGTGTATGACAAACAGTTTTAACGGCAGTAACAAAAAACCTTTTACCCTATACCTGAAGGGTTTAAAGGGGGGGAAAGGGTTAAATGGTGGGGTGTAATGATGAAAATAAGTCCAGATTCGTGTTCAGCATGACCTAAAACATCATTGTAATAATTTTCATGAGATTCGGAGGTGTTGAGTTTCCGCGGCGCACAGCACGAGTAGACAAGAGTGAAAAGGTGAGGTTAGGTTAGCTGTGGTGCCACATCTATTACTAAACCAGACCAAATACCATACACACTCACTAATACTATATACTATACTACTATAATACTATACTAATACTATATATACTATAATACTACATTAAGTATATAGTATTAGCGAGTGTGTATGGTATTTGGTCCGTTTCAGTAATAGATGTGGCACCACAGCTAACCTAACCTCACGTCTTCACTCTTGTCTACTCGTGCTGTGCGCCGCGGAAACTCAACACCTCCGAATCTCATGAAAATTGTTACAATAATGTTTTAGGTCATGCTGAACACGAATCTGGACATATTTTCATCATTACACCCCCCCATTTACCCCTACCCCCCCTTTAAACCCTTCAGGTATAGGGTAGAAGGTTTTTTGTTACTGCCGTTAAAACTGTTTGTCATACACGAAAACTTTTTAAACAAATTTTACTGTAGATTGGAATATCTAAAAGTTTTATTGAAGTCAAATCAAATAAATAAGTGAATAGTAATATGAAAACCGGATATTTCATAGAGCGAAAAAAAAAATTGCAGTTCAAATGAAGAAAATTACCAAGAAAATATACTAAATTAGAAAATAGTTCAATAAAAAAATTAAATGAAATAAAACAGCGTAAACTTGGTAGTATAAGTCTCACTTCAGCATTTGTGAGTCGCCTCCAGACAGCCAGACAGACAGACAGACAGACAGACAGACACTTAACCTTTATGAAAAATTAACGTGGTACTTAGAGAGTTAAATCTGAAGAAGAGAAGAAATGAGAGGAAGAGATATTTTTTATTCTATCTTTCATGTATAAGGTACTCTCACTCTTCTTATATAATTTGTGTGAGGGAAGAGGAGGAGGAGGAGGAGGAAGAGGAGGAGGAGGATTACGAAGGATATCAGAAGCAGCAACACATCTTCAGATCCTGACTAGACTGTTTGCTTGACCTATTCTAACTTACTAGAATGAAGGAAGGGATATGACTGGAGGAGGAGGAGGAGAAGGAGGAGGAGGAAGAGGATGAGGAGGAGGAGGAGGAGGAGGAGTAGAATGTAGGTAAAACAGGTATTGACTCATAATGAAGGTAATTGTGTTTTAAGACTCCTTCACACCTGCCCTGCTGTTCAAAGGGAGAGAGGAAGAAAAATAAATGTAATGAGAAAAATATCTTTAATTGGACTGGTAAAAACATATGTTGTCTCTTGATCTAAAACGTAGCAGGTGGGACGAGTCAAAGAGGAAAGGAAAAGGGGAGGAAAAAAGAGGCGTTAGAGGGGAAAAAGAAGGAAGTGAAGGGGAAAATAACAGATAATTAGAGAATCCATAGAATAGTAAAGAAGAAGTTTTATAAAGAGAAGATCAGTTGTTTCGATTCCAGTTGTTGACGTTAAGTGGAAATGGGTGTTGGAGTCTCTCAGTGGAGGAAAAATACGAAGAGGGAAATAATGAGCAAGATGGGAGAGAGAGGAAAAAAAAATGAGTGTAGGAAAAATACGAAGAGGGGAATAATGAACAAGATGAAGAGAGAAACTGAGGTAAAATAAGAAAGAAAAGAGGCATTTTATATCCCTTTTAACGTTGATGAAGACTAAATACCGAATGAAAATGAACTTAAGTGACAGATTGGTGAAGGAAAAATAATGAAAACGAAAGAAAAAAAAAGAAAGGGGATTTTGACTTAATTATTCTGTTTTTTTGTTTTTGTTTTATGTTTTTTTTGTAATGTTTTTCGAGGAATTTAATGAACTGAGAGAAAAATGAGATCGTGATTGGAGACTTAATGATTGACGTTGTGAAAAAATAATGACAATAATAGGAATAATGATACACTGTTTTCTTCCGTATTAACAAAGATTACGAAATGCACTTGTTATGAATTTCAGAGAGAGAGAGAGAGAGAGAGAGAGAGAGAGAGAGAGAGAGAGAGAGAGAGAGAGAGAGAGAGAGAGAGAGAGAAAGAGAGAAAGAAAGAGAGAGAGGGAGGATTGACCACCGTTTGATGTAGCTGTCCCTTGTCGAACGCTGTCACGGTCCTCCAGTGATTGCTAGTCAGCTGCTGTCTGTCTATCTATCTGTCTGTCTGTCTGTCTGTCTGTCTGTCTGTCTGTCTGTCTGTCTGTCTGTCTGTCCTGTGTGCCGTGTGGAGGAAGGGTGAGTCTGTCCCTCCAGGCGTATACCTCACCTCAAGGCCAGCCCCTGAAACTCCCCTTCAGAGGCAGAGAAGCGAGGCCACGAGATAAGAGTGTGATGGTAATGGAAAAGAAAATATATTATCGTGGTCTTTTGTGGAAGTGAATGTTATTATTAGTATTGTTATTATTATTATTATTATTATTATTATTGCTACTACTACTACTACTACTATTACTACTACTACTACTACTACTATTACTACTATTATATTAGATAACTTTCCATCCTTTCTCACTTCCCTCCTTCCTTTCTTTCTTCATTCTCTTCCTCTTCCATCCTTTCACCCTTCATTCCTTCCACATTACCATTTTCCGTCTAAACATCCTTCCCTTCTTATATCGCCTTCCTTCCTTCTTTCCTTTCTTCCTCCCTCCTTTCCTTCCCTCCCTCCCTCTATCCTTCCTTCCTTCCTTCCTCTATCTTTCCTTCCTTCTATCCCTCCTTCCCCCTATCTCACCTTCCTTCCATCCCTCCACAGTGGCTGACCTCTTGACGGGACTCTACCTGTTGATCATCGCTGTGAAGGACGTGGAGTTTCGATCTGAGTACAGTGACTACGCCTACGACTGGATGACCTCCTGGCAGTGTACCATCACCGGGGTGCTCGCTATGACGTCCTCTGAGGTCAGGTCATGGTGGAAGGGTCACTTAAGGGAGATGGGATGGGAAGGAAAGGGAAGGGAAATAGTGGGAAGAGAAGAGAAGCAAAGGGATGGGATGGGATGTGATGGGAAGGGAATAGAGGGAAGGGAAGGAAAGTGAAGGGAAAGAGTGTAGGAAAGGAAAGGAAAGGTAGAGGGGGAAATATAGTTCTTAAGTGTTGTAATAAAGTGAAGTTTTGGATAATTTAAATAGTGGTTGTGATAGTGGTAGAAATATGGTGTTGATAATAATGAGGTTAGAGGTACTGGTGGTGATGGTGTTGCTATAATAATAATAATAATAATAATAATAATAATATATACTTTATTTAGTCTTTTTGTGTAATACAGAAAAAGAAACTTGCCTTGGATTGGGCTCTTACTTCTTTCTTAATTAAGGAACATACTTATAAAACTACAAGATATACATGTCAAACTACAGTACAATACATATACACATTTCTACACATTTCTACTGTTGGTGTTAGTGGTGTTGGTGTTGGTGGTGTTGTTAGTGGTGGTGTTAGTGGTGTGACAGCTTGTGTTGGTGCAGGTGTCCGTGCTGATCCTGTCCTTTATGTCCGTGGAGAGATGGTTGTGTATTACCTGGCCTCTCGCTGCACCCAAGCTGTCCTTAGGGGGAGCTAAAGATGGCTCTCACGGTCATCTGGCTCACTGGTGTGTCATTGGCTATGGCTCCAGGTGTGTATTGGTGGCTCTTGATCTTACTCTTGTGTTTTTTTTTATCTTGTTTTTCATGGGTTTTTTTTCTTAGGTTTTATTATTTTTTCATTTTTTTTTCATCTTATATATTTTGAATTTATTTTAGATCCATGATTTTCCTGTTTGCTTTTTGTTGTTTTTTATCTCGTTTTTTTCTTATTCTGTTTTCATTCCTCTTCCTGTTATTTTTTACTTCTTATTTTTGTTTTAATTCTTTTTGTTCTTTGAGTTCTCCTTCTCCTTTTTCTTCTCTTCCTCCTTCTCCTTTTATCCTTCCTCCTCCTCCTCCTCCTCATTCTTTTCCATTTTCTGGCTATATTTACATCACCATCTTAATGAAAAAAACAAAACAAATAAAAAAATGTCAATACACAAAACTATTGGAATATTGATACACATGTTTGCGATAAATATATTCTCACATAATTAAATAGATGAAAAATATATTTGTTACCTCTACTTACTTATATAAAAACATTGTGTGTGTGTGTGTGTGTATGTGTGTGTGTGTGTGTGTGTGTGTGTGTGTGTGTGTGTGTGTGTGTGTGTGTGTGTGTGTGTGTGTGTGTGTGTGTGTAGTGCTTTATTATCAAGGTCAACACCAGCGCTTCTACGGCACCAACGGGCTGTGTTTTCCCCTTCACCTGGACGACCCTTGGGTGCCCGGGTGGCTCTACTCAGGACTCCTCTTTGTAGGACTCAATCAACTCGGGTAAGCCTTCCTATGTGTGTGTGTGTGTGTGTCGTTCCATGGGGGGAGAGGTATAATCTTCCTCTCTTGTTTGCTTCTCTTTCCTTCTCTTCGTGTTCCTCTCTCTCTTTTTTCTTTTTTCTCTCTCTTCGTTCTGTTTGTCTCCTTTTATTCATGAGTTTGTCCTGTTTGCTGGGTTGTGTGTGGTTTTATTTCTGTCTGACTCTCTCTCTCTCTCTCTCTCTCTCTCTCTCTCTCTCTCTCTCTCTCTCTCTCTCTCTCTCTCTCTCTCTCTCTCTCTCTCTCTCTCTCTCTCTCTCTCTCTCTCTCTCTCTCTCTCTCTCTCTCTCTCTCTCTCTCTCTCTCTCTCTCTCTCTCTCTTCTTTCACTGGTTTACATTACTTCTACTTTCCCATTCCTCTTCCTCCTCCTCCTCCTCCTCCTCCTCCTCCTCCTCCTCCTCCTCCTCCTCCTCCTCCTCCTCCAGTACATTGATGGGTCACGTTTCCTGGTGTTGGTACAGCGGTCAACCCCATAGTAAACCAGCTCTCATTCTGTTCTTTATGTGACCTTACGTGACCTTTTATGACCTTGTATAACCTTATGTGACTTTGTCTTCTCTTTGTTCTTCTTGGTCACCTCCTCCTCCTCCTCCTCCTCCTCCTCCTCCTCCTCCTCCTCCTCCTCCTCCTCCTCCTCTTTCTTCTATGTAATCCTCTGTAATCTTCTCCCTCATTTTGCTCCTCCTCCTCCTCCTCCTCCTCCTCCTCACATTTCTTTCTCTTCCCTTTCCTCCTACAGCTCCTATTCTTCTTCTTCTCCTCCTCCTCGTCCTTCTGGTCCTCCTCTTGTGTACTATTCTCTTCCTCCTTCTCCTCCTCTTTTGTAATCCTCTTCCTCATACTCTTCCTCCTCTTCACATACTCTCCCCTTCCTCCTGTAGCTCCTATTCTCCTCCTCCTTGTCCTCCTCCTCGTCCTCCTCTAATATACTGTTTTGTAATCCTCTTTTGCATTCTCCTCCTCCTATTTGGTAATCCTCCTCCTCCTCCTCTCCTCCTCCTCACACACTCTCCTTCCTTCCTCCTGCAGCGTGGTCCTCATCCTGGTCTCGTACACTGGTATGTTCTACAGCATCAGGAAGACCCGGGCCAACACGCCGCTCTCGTTGGGGGACCGGGAGTTTGCGATGCGGTTCTTCTTCATCGTGTTCACTGATTGTCTTTGCTGGACGCCCATTATTGTGCTGCGTATCATGGCGCTCGCTGAAGTGGATATCAAAGGTGGGTATTGGTGTTTGGGTATGGGTGGGTGTGGAGGGGTTGGGTATGTGGGTGTGTGAGTGTGGTTGTTGTAGTCTAACCTCTTTAAGTTATTTTTGTTAGGTGAGAAATGTATTGTAATTGTTTTTTGCATTTATTTAGTTATTTGGGTTTTTTTGGTTTTGTTTTATTGTTTTGTGAAGATTGTATTGCAAGTGGATTTTTTTTTCTTCTTTTTTTTTGGTGGTCGGAAAAATGAAGGTGTAGTGATTGTAATGTTTTGAAATGGCATTATTTTAGTGAGACTAGTATTTTTCTTTTCTTGTTTGTGTGTGTGTGTGTGTGTGTGTTCAAAACTCGGGTGGTGTGTGTGCGTATGTGTATGTGTGTAGGGAGGGGTATGCAGTCGTAGTTTTATCACCATCACCACCATCACCACCATCACCACCACCACCACCACCACCACCACCACCACCACCACCACCACCACCACCACCACCACCACCATCACCTTCATCAACTACTCTCCCTCCCCTCACCCCTCAGTGCCTCCCTTGAAAGCTCTCCCTTCATCCCCTCGTCGCAATTCCTCTTACTTTCTCCCTTCCCCTCTCCTCCCTTCCCCTCTCCTCTCCTCTCCTCCCTTCTCCATCCTTCTTTCTTTCCTCCCACGCGACCATTTCTCCTCTCATTCCTATGGTAACTCTCTCTCTCTCTCTCTCTCTCTCTCTCTCTCTCTCTCTCTCTCTCTCTCTCTCTCTCTCTCTCTCTCTCTCTCTCTCTCTCTCTCTCTCTCTCTCTCTCTCTCTCCTCTAGAACACGATACTTTGCAAACTTTCTGGTGCTTTCTCCTCCTCACCACCACCACCACCACCACCACCACCACCACCACCACCACCACCACCACCACCACCACCACCACCATCACCATCACTATAATTCTCCCCCTTCCCCCTCAACAGCTGAGTTATACGCCTACGTGGTTGTGGTTCTCCTCCCCATCAACTCCGCCCTCAACCCTTTCCTGTACACCTTCACCACCACCAAGTTTAGGTCACAGATACGACGCTTCCTGTCCGGACATGGCGTGTGTTTGTGCGTGTGGGTGCCACGCCAAGACACAGGTGGGTGATGTACACTCATATATACACACACACATATGCATACACACATATATACACACTCACATATATACATACATACACATACATGCATACACACACACATATACATACTCACACACACATATACACACACACACACACACACACACATACACACACACACAGACATAGCTATCCTCCTCCTCCTCCTCTTCCTCCTCCTCCTCCTCCTCCTCCTCCTCCTCCTCCTCCTCCTCCTCCTCCTCCTCCTCCTAAGCACTGCCGATAATGTAAATAACACGTAACACAAATAAATCAATTAATTTCTGTAACTAAAATAATAATGTTTTTGTTTATTTGCTTGCATTCGATTTTTTATTTTTATTTTTTCATTTATTTTTGTGAATGCTTTCTGGTTGTGTATTGGTTTTCTGGCTACTACTTTACGAGTTTATATTCATAACTATTCTTTGTTTTATCTTTTGTTTTGACTCTCTCTCTCTCTCTCTCTCTCTCTCTCTCTCTCTCTCTCTCTCTCTCTCTCTCTCTCTCTCTCTCTCTCTCTCTCTCTCTCTCTCTCTCTCTCTCTCTCTCTCTCTCTCTCTCTCTCTCTCTCTAACTCTCTCTCTCTAACTCTCTCTCTAACTCTCTCTAACACTCCCTCTAACTCTGTCTGTCTCTCTCCTTACCTTTCACCAGCCTCCTTCTTTTCCTCTCACCCGGATAGACTCGGAGACCACGAGGACTTCCTTCTTCAGGAGTGCCACCCTCAGGCTCACCAATGGAAAGGATCTGCTGCCCAGCCACAACGGTACGGCGCCGACCCACACCGTCGACGACACCACTGTGGCAGAGGTGTCGAGGTTCTCACTGGGGAAGGAGGAGATTGTCAAGGCGGAGACGAAGCTGTGAGGTCAAGATGAAGGCTGATGCGTGTCCTTCGAAGGGATGTGAGGCGGGTACAGCAGCAGCAGCAGAAGGAGGAGGAGGAGGAGGAGGCGGAAGAAGAGGAGGAGGAGGAGGAAGAGGAGGAGGATAAAAAGAATGGGGTTGCTTATGATAATGAGGCTGAGGAGGAGGAAGAGGACGAGGAAGAAGAAGAAGAGGAGGAGGAAGAGGAGGAGGAGGAGGGGGAGGAGGAGGAGGAGGAGGAGGAGGAGGAGGAGGAGGAGGAGGAGGAGGAGGAGGAGGAGGAGGAGGAGGAGGAGGAAGAAGAAGAAGAAGGAGGTAGAATTGTAGTTTGCTTATTATTCTCGTGGGGAAAGAGATACTTAATGAACTAGTTTTTTTTTTCTCTCTCTCTCTCTCTCTCTCTCTCTCTCTCTCTCTCTCTCTCTCTCTCTATCTATCTATCTATCTATCTATCTATCTATCTATCTATCTATCTATCTCTCAGGTATTCATAAAGCAGTGAATAAGTGAAAGACTCGTAATGCTTCGAACACAGTAAAGGTTCGAAGCTGACTGTGTCTGTGCTTCACGAGATGGACTTCCTTGAACCTTTGTGGCTGGACTGACGCTTCGTGGTTCAATGGTTCAGTGGTTCAGTGGTGGAGGTATTCGATGATTCAGTGCTTCATTGAATACATCGTGAATATGAATGAATAACCTCAGAATGTTGTAAATAATGAAGTGAATATAAAGTGAGGAAGACTGAAGCAAGCAAAAGTAAAGACAAGTTAAAAAAAAAGGAAAAAAAAAAGTAAGTGAAATATACATACATTTATACGGGTACTGAGACAACCCAAACCTGTATTGACCATGTTGTATTATAAGTGTAAATATATATACATGCATGCAGACCTGTAGTAAACTAAGTACACACACACACACACTTATACACAAAACACATACACACATACACATACTTACACACCTTAGTATATATAGGAGTCTTCAATGTATACACGTGTATGTATATATACTTACATGTAGGACTGCTCAAGGTCTTACACACGGGCCTGCGGGTGTGACTCTGTTCTCGGTCTCGCCCTCTGCAGCGTGTCCTCGGAAGGGTGGGAGTCCGGCGGAGGGGAAGGGAAGAGGAGACGTGATTTCATATATTTTTGTCATTATTTTTTTCCCCCTCCGTTTTAAAGTGTCATGTGTCTTCCGGTGTGTGTGTGTGTGTGTGTGTGTGTGTGTGTGTGTGTGTGTGTGTGTGTGTGTGTGTGTGTGTGTGTGTGTATGTGTGTATGTATGTCATACACGCACACACACACACATACAATTTCATCATCATGATTACTAATACACAATGAACAGGTAAATTTTCCACACCTGAGACGTGTTGGAGGTGACACTTTCTCACATTCTATTAATTAACAACAGGTGAGACTGACTACCTGACTTTAATTACTTCAGGTAAGTATGCAGGTGTTCAAGAGCCATGAACTAATATTCGCTCCTTATTTCACCTGAAAATTATTAATGAATTCATGGAAAGGTGAAATGCTCTTAAGTTCACGAAATTTTTTTTTGTATATATATATGTAAGTAATTAGTGTGTGTGTGTGTGTGTGTGTGTGTGTGTGTGTGTGTGTGTGTGTGTGTGTGTGTGTGTGTGTGTGTGTGTGTACATAATAAGGTGCAAAAATAAGCTCTGTGTACAATCATTAAGAATCTTGTAAGATAATTTATTTATTTTTTATGCCAAACCATAACTCACATATATATATTTTTTTATTTCATGTAGATTTAGAACCCAAGGAGACGATTAGATTAGATAGGAGGGAAGGGAGGGTGGGAGGGGACGGGAAGGGAGGGGAAGGGAAGGGAAGGAAAGGAAGGAAAGAGATTGGAAAGGAGAGGGAAGGTGATAGAGGGGTGAAGAGGAAGAGAAAGATAAAAAATGAGGGAGGAAGATAGAGAGAAAACATAAAAGTTGGTTGATAATAGCGAGAGGGGAGAGAAAGAAGAGTGAGTGAAATAGCTTTAAGTTAAGGGAGGGAAAGAGAGGGGAAAACATGGTGTGGGCGGGCAAGAGGGGAGGTGTCGGGGGTGCGGCCTGATACGGGGGTGTTATGGCCTCACACCCGACGCAGAGGTAACGAGGGGAACAGAGAGGGGAAACAAGAAATAAAAAGAGGGGAAATAATAAGAAAAAAAACTTAAAATTGATAATAAAAAGCAATACTGATAAAAAGAGAAATACAAAATGAGTGAGAAGAGGAATGAGAGTGAGGGGAGAGAGGGAGGGAAAGGAGAGTTGAATAAGATGCTTAAATGTTGAGAGTCTTTGAAGGACCATTGCTCGCTCTTCACCTCAATGATACCAAGGCAGAGAGAGAGGGGAGAGTAGGTGAGGGGAAGAGGAAGAGGGGAAAAGAGGGGAGGAGACAGCTTAAGTGTTACATGTTGAAATGATATAAAATGTTTAATAGTATAGTAATTATGCGTATTCATGTACATATATGCGTGTATGTATGTATATATGTGATGTGTAAGTATATAATTAGTGTACCTATGTCACCTGTCCTCTCCAAACACACCTGAACGAGCAGTGTGTTACTTGTGTATATATTTACCTGCATTAATGAATCCATCCTTAATGGTCTATTGCCACATTTACCTCAAACTACTTACTAAATATCTACTAACTGGTGCTTCTTCTCTCCTTTTTGTCTATACGTAATTTAAGTAACAAGATATTAATAAGAAAAAATGTTAAACTTCTTACATTTATACTCGTTCTCTTTTTTGAAATTAGAAAGAACGGTTATTTATTTATTTATTATTTTTTTTAAGTATTTTTATATTATATTTTTTTTTTATCTTCAAGTACGACAATAATGAATGCGTTATCTTGATTTTTTATTTATTTTACAAACGAACGTGATTTTCTCTAATGGAATCTCACAAGTAAAAAAAAAAGATATATAGTTGTCTTTTCATTATTTACTTTATCTATTTATTTTTCAATTCTAAGTTTATATTTGAAACTCAGGAACATCGAGTTTATTGTTTTAGTTATTGTAAATAGTGTTTCTGACTCTCTCTCTCTCTCTCTCTCTCTCTCTCTCTCTCTCTCTCTCTCTCTCTCTCTCTCTCTCTCTCTCTCTCTCTCTCTCTCTCTCTCTCTCTCTCTCTCTCTCTCTCTCTCTCTCTCTCTCTCTCTCTTTCTGGTATGTGTAATCTACTTAATGTTCAAGAGATATTTCCTTTGCAACATTCCATAAGTATAAGGTTCGTGTTGCGTGTGTGTGTGTGTGTGTGTGTGTGTGTGTGTGTGTGTGTGTGTGTGTGTGTCATTCATACACACACACACACACACACACACACACACACACACACACCATCACGAGTGTGTCTGTCGAAGAAAAGAAAATTATATGATTAGCAGATAAGGATAATTTGGTCAGTAATTTTATGTAGTATAAGTATATATTTTGTGTGAAATCTCTACAAAAGAAAGCAACAATGTAACTATTTATCAGAGCAAAGAACGAATGAAATATTAAACATTATGATACTGAATTATTATTTGTCTAATTGACCTTCTGTGTTATCATACATGAAGAAAGTATCATATATTCCTCCCTTCATTATCCTTCATCAAATTAATTACACAAACTCACTACCATTCTCTCATATACAATTACATTTCATTGGTAAACTACATTTCTCTTTTGAACTTTATTACTCGGAAAGAAGAAAAAGAAGAGTTAGTTATATATAATGATTGAAGGAAAGTGTTAGATTACAATAGTTTCCCTTCTAGTTAAGCTTTCCTTGGTGTATGTACGTGGGTTAGGTGTTGCCTGTTTGGAGCCAACGCACAACATTGCCCGCGTGTCTCCTAAATGGCGACACTATAGACAACCAACCAACCCACATCAATATTTTAGTGTTTTCTTACTAATGGTGGTGAGAGGACGTGTTTCTGAAGCTTAACATGGAAATCCATTGCCAACAGACCACTTTGAGATACCTTAATACCTCGATACAGACAACATAGAGGCAGGAGGAAGTATAAAGAACATGGGTTGAGGGAGTGAGATACGTGAACCTTAAGTAACGAGGTGGTGGGTGGCTGACGTGAGTGGGTAGTGTGTTGTCATGGCGGTAATGGCTTCTTGAGGACGCGTACACTTGTTGGGACTTGTGGATGCCTTACTGAGGTCCTTGGAATGGCGGAGAAGGATGCTGATGAGACGATGATGTTGGTAAGTAAGCAGGATTTTCATAGTTTATTGGTGTTATGATGTGGAGGGAACTGAGGCTGTGTGTATGTGGAGGAGGAGAGAATCTGGAAATGGGATGGTGAGGCAAGAACCCCGCATTCCCACAGGTCCCAAGGCTTGTTGGGGGTGATTAGGATATTTTATGATATATGCATTTGCGCCCCGCGCACTTTTCCATATGTTCAATGTGTGTTTTAACACGTCGCAGGCAGCCCCAGGTTGGCCAGAACGTGCCAAATTTGGCATTTGTTGCCATAAATTTCATGTATCTAAAAAAATGCCATTTTTCTTGACACAAGTCATTTACTGCCATAAAAATGCTACACTTCTTCGGTGTATAATTTTTGCTTCAACTATTTTTTATTACATTTAACTTCTCGATATTCCATTACAGGAAACTTAAATTCTTAATATATTGGAATTACCTTGTTGTTTTGTGTGTGTGTGTGTGGGGGGGGGGAGGGGGGGTTGGTGTGTGGGGTCATGCTATGCGCCTTGCTACTGCTCCTCTCCCTCTCTCTCTCCCGCCTTCTGCCACCTAGTCAACTGGGCCCGTATTCTACATAGTTATATGGACGACCATAACTAACGCTCATAGCTAACAGAATTTATGACAGTCAGTCTTATGGTCGTCCAGAACTCGTGGGTCATATCTCATACACCCTCTGCCGCTAGAACGCACGCTCACAATTTGTCAACTTTAAATATATGGAATGAAGTAGGTTCTTGGCATTATTTTCTTGGATTTAAATTGTTTTGACTTCATAAACATAGTACACACCGAAAAGAATATTCACGTAGGTCGGTTTTTTTCAATAACAAACTAGACTTGGGGCTTGAAATGGGTATCACGAGAGAGATTAGTGCCTCCGTATAAGAGAAAGAACAGGCTAAAGCTGAAAATATACCTCTTGTGTTGTTTTGGCGAGCTGAAATATTGTGTGAATTAATAGCAGTGTTGTTACAGCTCATTTTTTCAGTTATACACTAGACTTGAGCATTCAAATGATAATCTACGGAAGCACTAGTGCACTATAGTGTCTCATTATTGTGAGCAGGAACAGAATAGAGCATTAAATATTACATTTTCTTTCGTTTGAGTTGGCTGAAGTATTATATATATGTATTACTCAAAGCTGTAATAAATCAATATATATATATATATATATATATATATATATATATATATATAACTATAGGTATATATATATATATATATATATATATATATATATATATATATAACTATATATATATATAACTATATATATATATATATATATATATATATATATATATATATATAACTATATATATATAACTATATATATATATATATATATATATATATATATATATATATATATATATATATATATATATATATAAGCTCAGCATCACTGAGCTCGTTAAGCACGTCCCTCCTTCGGAAAATATTCCTCGGCTGGGGACCTTGTTGTTGTGGTGCGGCTATGTTGACACACTAGTGACGGTCATAGGCGGCGCTAAGACAGGGGGAACCCTGTCTTAGCATCCGACACCATTTTATGGTCGATCATAAGCGTTTATGGACGATCATGAGAGTTTCTGACAGTATTATGACTGAAATGCGCCATTTTCTTTCGCTATGAACGACGGATTGAGCTATGACGGTTTGTAGAATACGGGCCCTGAAGTTCCTATGCAGTTTACGTGGGTCGACGATTTGGTGCAACATTCCTTTCATGTTCTTTATAACCTACAGGTGCTGGTGGTACTGAGCATACTTTGGTTAGTCCTTATCCTAGGCGGTGAAGGGCTGGTGGCGGTGTTTACAGTGTTGCTACTCTCTCGGTGGTGACTGAAGTATTTGAAACAGTCATTAATCCATCAATCATTCCCTCGATTCATGAAACAATTTGATAACTTTAGCATTGTTTAGTCCTTCTTGCTTCCACTCATGGTTGCAAACGGCCTGTCATGGGCTTTTTTTTTTATTAATCCATCACGTAGATCACACCAACTGTTTTCCTTTCATCACACGCTCCCATGGCTCATGTAGGCTTCGTTCGATCTCTTTAACTTGAGAATTTTCTCTACCGCTTGTCTATTTCACTTGGTCACGAATGAGCGAAATTGAAATATATCGTATGAAAGAGGATGAAATATACATTATAACCTGTAGATGGAAGGGATGTGGGGGGTTTTGGGGGGCGTGGAGCGGGGGCGGTGCGCAGGTTGCAACCTGTACGGTCGGGCAGAGGGGAAGTTAAGTAGTGCGTTTGTCACCCTATTCAAACATACATTCTATTTTGCCTATCGTAGCGCATTATTCCAATCCCTTGTATTAGCCTCTGTTGGAATGTCATGTAGTGTGAATATAAATGCTTGTTTTGAAAAGAATTACGTTTATTAGAGTGTATAATGCTTAGCGTGGGTAGGTGGGAGGCGGCGGAGGAATACACGCCAATGCAGGGTGGTCAGTGCTCACTCGGAGGAGGGAAGCCGGCTCGTGACTTAACAGGAACGTTAGGTCAGCTCTTTAAAGGGACAAATATCCACATTTACTCTCCCCTGAGGCTCCATTCTCTCTACATAGCTGCCTGAAGGTAAATAAGTAATGGTAGTGTTATCTAATATAAGTCAAAAGTAGTATATATATCAAATAACATGAATTATATACAACCGGTTCGATGCAGTGTATGCAACCACTTATCCAGCCATTTTTTTTTTTCCTCCGAGGTCATGATTTCCTGCCGGTCGCTTATATTCCTTAATTTTCAGCAGACAAACCTTTAAAACTAGTCTGTGAATGGTTAAGACTGACCAATGGTAATGTATATGGTTACAATAGCGTTATTTTTGCGCTTATTAAAGTTATTTTGCTTATATTCATTATCTTTTCAGTTTATTAGTATGGTATCTTAATGAATGTGGATGGAACTTAATTATTCTTGTTTTTCAGGCAATAGTGATAAAACAGTGACTTTGAAACAGAAAGGAAATCAGAAATGAAGAGAAGCAGAGGAAGGAACATTAGGCTGCGCGGACTAGGCTACGCCACGCCACGCCACGCCACGCCACGCGGTACTACGTAAGTGTTAACGATTATTAGGTTGATTACTATATTAATTACTTTTTTTATTATGTAGTTTTTGATGATATTTAAACTTTTCTTGATGTACGACTCAAGGAAAATAATGTGATGTAATGTGGTAGTGTTTTTTTTATTTATTTTTTTTTAAATTTTTTTAAAAGTTCGTCTTATTCAATTTTTTTCATGTGGGGAAATAGCTGTTTACTATTTAGATCCACGTGCATTATGGTGAAGATGTAAACATTTACCATTATATTTTTGATGTTGCCCATAACTGGAAATTTACTGCTAGGAATTATTAGTGCTATACATGAACCTTTCTATAGATAGCCTAGGTCTAATTAACAATATTTTGGTGGAAAAATATCTAACTGCCTTTACCTCACCAAGCTCACAATGGATGATAAGTTATATGTTTATCTCTTCCCTAATGATGTAAAGTTAGGAAGGAGCTTGAAGAACATATTATTTCAGTGCACTAAACATTAACTTCTAAGATAGGATTTTGTTTGGGGGTAGAAATGTGTTTTTGTTATCTTGCCACAAACAGTAGATAACAAGATTGTAATTAGTCTTTGAAGGAATTTAGTTAATCATCAATATGTTTTGTAGTGAAGGTTAAGGGAAAACAGATTACAGGAAACTTATATATTAGGTACTGTGTGTTTAATTTTGGTTTAATATTTGTTTATCAAGTTTCCTTCAAAATACTAATTGATAAACTTTTTGAGCCTTCAACCTATGATAGTGAATAGGCTTTTCCTGGCTTGCATTATACATCATCATCAGCTTCTTAATTTCAACTACAGGACAACATTATCCATTCATCTCTATCAGCTGCCTGTCTATTCCAGATTACTCTAGACAAACTTCCTAACTTATTTCTCTATCTGGTTCTCTTTCTGCCTTGCCTTCTTTTTGACCATCCTTAACTTGCCATTCTGTTACTCAAGGTGTCTGATGTGTCCTGCCCATGTACACTTTTTTTTTTATTCTATATTTTTTGTAAAGTTAATTAAGGTGTCTTCAAGTTTGGTCTGTTCCTTAATCTAGGATGCTATCTTATTACAACTCCATTTTATACCAAACATTTTTCTCTCCATTCCCCTTTGGCACTGCAGTTTTTGTTCCTGGACTTATATAAGACTTCAGGTTTGAGATTCATATGTTAGAAGTGGTTATGTCTTTTTCTCTTCAGTGGTAATGAGAAATTTATTATTATTTTTTTCATGGTCTGGTCTTGGTCTAATTTTCTGTCCTAAGCAAATATATTCCTGAACAGATTCTATTACTTCATCCTCCACTTTCATTTCATTGTCTTGTGTGTAGTTGCTTAACATCACCTTTGTTTCCTTCCTTTTAATTTTTAGACTTGCTTTCTGGTTCTCTATGTTCAGCTGCTGTAGTTCTTCTGTAGATGAACTCATTAATTATCATCAGCAAATCTAAGAACTTTCAAATATTTTCAATTGATCTAAATTCCTGCCTCTTCCCACCCCAAGTTCTTATAATAAAACATTTTCTGAAACCATGATGAACAGTTTAGGAGAAATAGTATCACCTTGTCGCCTTTCTTTACTGGTATTTTCTCGCTGACCTCATGTAGCCTTATAGTGGCAGTGCTTTCCTTATAGATGCATTTTAATACCTACACATATGTTTCCTCGACCCTTGTTTCCGGAGTGCTTTCATAACTGCTGAGGTTTCCGCTGAGTCCAAAACTTTTTCATGGTCTATGAAAGCCATGCATAGCGGCTTAGTGTATTCTGTATATTTTTCCACTACTTGATTCATGACATGGATGGCCAAGTGTTGAATAAATATACCGGAATCCCATTACTCCTTCAGTTAATTAAAATCAAGCGTTTCACTAATCCTGTTCCTGAGCACTTAAAAAAAACAACTTGTATAGTACAGATAATAGATTTATTGGTCAGTAGGTTTTTAGGTCTTTATATCTCCTTTCATGTGAATTTGTATTATTGTTGTGTTTTTCCAAGTTCTTGTTAGAGCAAGTTTACACCATTTCATAAAACTACTGCAAGTTGGTTTAGTAGAAAATCTGCATCATTGATTAGGTTCAATTCATCATCCACCTTCACCTGCTTTGCCGCTGCTCATTCCTTGTAGTGCTTTCCTTGATTCACTCGGGGTTTACGCAGACTACTTCAATGTTCATCGACTCTTCATTAAGGCCTTCAGGTTGCGTATATTTTTGTTGTCCCTTAGCCAATACCCTTCTAATGAAAATAGAAAAAATAAAAAAAACCGCATACTATATAATTTTCTCTAGAATTTTTCCGCTGCCTTGATCACCTCATCGCTATTGTTGATATTCTCACCATGGTAATTTCTTAAAGTATACAGCTGATTTCTGGCAATGCTAAGTGTTTTGTGTTGTTTTTATCGCCACCCAGCTACACTGTCTTATAGGTCATCGGTGTTTGTTGAAAGGATCCCATTGTTTCCTTGGTTGCCTTTCCATCTATTGATAGTGCTGATTCTAAGCATCTATTAGTTAGGTTACCATTTAAAATTCCTATTTTTCCATTCATCTTGTCTAATAGTTGTACATTCATCTAACGTCCCTTTGACTGTCGAGATATTTGGCCTCTTTTTCCTAAGTGACTGACTTCTCTCTTTTTCTCTAGATCTAACATTACTTTGCATCTCATTATCCTGTGATCACATCACTCTAGTTTGTTGAATAGTGTTACATTCTTTATTGTGTTCTGTTCGTAAGAATGAAGTTGATTTCATTCTTTGTTTCATCGTTCGGCTTTTTCCATTTCCACTTCTTGTTTGCCTTATGTTCGAAGAATGTGTTCCTTATGTTGAAATTATTCCTCTTCCTTTGACATTTTGGTTTAGAATATGATACAAAGAAATGGAAAGAATATTTTTTTTCTTCTTAACTTTCAAATTATTTCTTTACTTGCTTGATAAAAAAAATATTTTTTTTGTATTTCTAATATTGCAATACATAAAAGAGTAGAAAACCTTACTATATACAACACACATACATAATAAATCATTAACTCATAGTCTTCAAATAATAAATTAACAAGATTTACATTTGCAACTGAATAATGTTGGGTCATTGTAACTAATTATTTTCCAGATATGATTTAACTCCTGAAAAAAAAATCTGGTTATTTGTTCAATTGTTGGTTGTTCAATGCATCACAAAGTTGTTGGGGAATTAGATTGGAAATTAAACCCTCAGGCAACACACACACACACACACACACACCGCACACACACACACACACACACACACACACACACACACACACACACACACACACACACACACACACACACACACACACACACACACACACACACACACTATGATTGAACCCAGAAGAAAGGGAGGTGTGTGTCTGAAACATTAGAGAACAAAGGAATGATCTGCTACAAGGCTTTGAGGGAGAAATGATAAGGATGACATGCCAACGTTGGAAGCACCTTTGTATTGTACTCTGTGGGTTGTATCAAGAGTTATGAAGGTTGAGAAAGGAAGAGAAGGTGTCTGTGTAATAAGAAGACCATGAAATAAGACCATGGTATTACTAGCACGAAGAGCAGTTTGATGGTCGAAGGAAAGACTGAAAATAATGACACTCATGACAAGATATAGAGATAATTTTTTTAAAGATGATAATTTTTAAACGAAAATTAATGTTAACCGCGACAACACTTATAGTCCGACAGATCTTAGCAGAGCTTTCTGGTGGGACAGAATACAGTATTCCCATGGGTCCAACACTGCCATATCTCCTTCGCTCTGATTGGCTGGTGAGTGACCTGAGCCGAGGCCTACGTGAGAGAGCCTTGCCTGAGCGCGTGACACGTGTGTGTGTGTGTTATGCTTTCTCATTCCCTATGTTGTTTTCTTATTTCTATTTGCTGCGATCTCAGTAGTACTATTCTTATCTCTCTCTCTCTCTCTCTCTCTCTCTCTCTCTCTCTCTCTCTCCTCTCTCTCTCTCTCTCTCTCTCTCTCTCTCTTTATAATTTGTCACACATTGGTTATGCATTGACCTTTACATTTGTATATACTGAAATGTTGACTTTGTTTCCTCGCCACCCAAGAGGTAAAAGTCACAGTGCGTTTTTTTTTTTAAAGAGGTTTCCTCGGTAGGCCTAATCCTCTACTCTGGCAGCATGACAGCCATTATGATGAATCCTCTTCATCAGATGGAGTGAGAGTGATAATGAAGGAGTCGATGAAATGATCAATTACCACGTCTCTTCTTGCATCGTCTGGTTGTATTTTTTCGGCGTGTTGTATGGCATCTTTCCAGTTTTCTGGGGTAATTGTGGCTATTGCTTCATAAATGAGCGGCTTTAAGGCTGCATTCTTGAATGTATTTCTTTTTGATATGTAGCCTTTAAGTTGAGCCCATATCAGTTCAATCGCGTTGTACTGACAGTGATAAGGTGGCAGTCGTACAACCTTGTGTCCGTGCTGTAAGGCCATCCTGTCGATGACGTAACTTGTATCGGCAGCAGTGGTGTGTTCAGCCGCAAGTTTCATGAGCTGAACTTTCAGTAGACAATCGGGTACTGCCACACCCTTCCTCTCCAGCCATTCTCTTATGGTTGCTTTGTTGTTTGATGCTAATGGTGGTTTATCGATTTTCCTGGAGTGATAGGGTGCGTTATCCATTACGATGACTGAAGATGGAGGAATATTCGGCAACAGTTGTGTCTTGAACCACTTCTCAAAGGTTTCTGCGTTCATCTGATCGTGATAGTCGCCGACATTCTTAGCATGGAAGGTAAGGAAGGGTTAGGTTCCTGGTGCCGGCGTGCAGAATTATCCAGCGGGAACCTTTCCCACTAGGTACCCGAACTCCCGTGGCCTTCTTAGAAGTGGTGTCTATCCAGCAGTTTAATTAGGTGTATCAGATGCTGCAATGATATTTCCAATATCTCTAATAGCTTTCGAGAAAATGAGGAGGAAAGTCATGTTTTTAAATAAATATTGAGTTTCATTTTACTGTGTAATTATTAGTCATAGAACAAATATTCATAATGACAGTTGTACAGTTTAATTAGGTGTATCAGATGCTGCAATGATATTTCCAATATCTCTAATAGCTTTCGAGAAAATGAGGAGGAAAGTCATGTTTTTATATAAATATATAGTTTTATTTTACTGCGTAATTATGAGTCAAAGAACAAATATTCATAAGTACAGTTGTACAGTTTAATTAGGCCTATCAGATACTGCAATGATATTTCTAATATCTGTAATAGCTTTCGAGAAAATGAGGAGTAAAGTTATGTTTCTATATAAATATAAAGTTTTATTTTACTGCGTAATTATGAGTCATAGAACTAATATTCATAATTACAGTTGTACAGTTTAATTAGGTCTATCAGATGCTGCAATGATATTTCCAATATCTCTTAATAGCTTTCGAGAAAATGAAGAGGAAAGTCATGTTTTTATATAAATATAAAGTTTTATTTTACTGCGTAATTATTAGTCATAGAACAAATATTCATAATGACAGTTGTACAGTTGAATTAGGTGTATCAGATGGTGCAATGATATTTCCAATATCTCTAATAGCTTTCGAGAAAATGAAGAAAGTAATTTAAAAAAAAGTAAAATTCAGTATATATTAGTACTAGAGCAAATATTCATAATGACAACAGTAGATTTTAATTAGGTCTATCAGATTCTGTAATGATATTTCCAATATCTCTAATATCTTTCGAGAAAATGAGGAAAGTCGTGTTTTTATATAATTATACGGTTTTATTTTACTGCGTAATTATTAGTCATAGAACAAATATTCATAATGTCAGTTTTACAGTTTAATTAGGTGTATCAGATGCTGCAATGATATTTCCAATATCTCTAATAGCTTTCGAGAAAATGAGGAGGAAAGTCGTGTTTTTATATAAATATTAAGTTTCATTTTACTGCGTAGTTATGAGTCATAGAACAAATATTCATAATTACAGTTGTACAATTTTATTAGGTCTATCAGATGCTGCAATGATTTTTTCAATATCTCTAATAGCTTTCGAGAAAATGAGGAGGAAAGTCATGTTTTTATATAAATATAAAGTTTTATTTTACTGAGTAAATATTAGTCATACAACAAATATTCATAATATCAGTTGTACAGTTTAATTAGGTCCATCAGATGCTGCAATTATATTTCCAATATCTCTAATAGCTTTCGAGAAAATGAGGAGGAAATTCATGTTTTTATATAAATATATAGTTTTATTTTAGTGCGTAATTATGAGTCAAAGAACAAATATTCATTAGTACAGTTGTACAGTTTAATTAGGCCTATCAGATGCTGCAATGATATTTCCAATATCTCTAATAGCTTTCGAGAAAATGAGGAGTAAAGTCATGTTTCTATATAAATATAAAGTTTTATTTTACTGCGTTATTATGAATCATAGAACAAATATTCATAATTACAGTTGTACAGTTTAATTAGGTCTATCAGATGCTGCAATGATATTTCCAATATCTCTGATAGCTTTCGAGAAAATGAGGAGGAAAGTCATGTTTTTATATAAATATAAAGTTTTATTTTACTGCGTAATTATTAGTCATAGAACAAATATTCACAATTACAGTTGTACAGTTTCATTAGGTCTATCAGATGCTGCAATGATATTTCCAATATCTCTAATAGCTTTCGAGAAAATGAGGAGGAAAGTAATTTTTTTATATAAATATAAAGTTTTATTTTACTGCGTAATTATTAGTCATAGAACAAATATTCATAATATCAGTTGTACAATTTAATTAGGTGTATCAGATGCTGCAATGATATTTCCAATATCTCTAATAGCTTTCGAGAAAATGAGGAGTAAAGTTATGTTTCTATATAAATATAAAGTTTTATTTTACTGCGTAATTATGAGTCATAGAACAAATATTCATAATTACAGTTGTACAGTTTAATTAGGTCTATCAGATGCTGCAATGATATTTCCAATATCTCTAATAGCTTTCGAGAAAATGAGGAGGAAAGTAATTTTTTTATATAAATATAAAGTTTTATTTTACTGCGTAATTATTAGTCATACAACAAATATTCATAATATCAGTTGTACAGTTTAATTTGGTCCATCAGATGCTGCAATGATATTTCCAATATCTCTAATAGCTTTCGAGAAAATGAGGAAAGTCATGTTTTTATATAAATATAAAGTTTTATTTTACTGCATAATTATGAGTCATAGAACAAATATTCATAATTACAGTTGTACAGTTTAATTAGGTCTATCAGATGCTGCAATGATATTTCCAATATCTCTAATAGCTTTCGGGAAAATGAGGAGGAAAGTCATGTTTTTATATAAATATAAAGTTTAATTTTACTGCGTAATTATGAGTCCTAGAACAAATATTCATAATATCAGTTGTACAATTTAATTAGGTGTATCAGATGCTGCAATGATATTTCCAATATCTGTAATAGCTTTCGAGAAAATGAGGAGTAAAGTTATGTTTCTATATAAATATAAAGTTTTATTTTACTGCGTAATTATGAGTCATAGAACAAATATTCACAATTACAGTTGTACAGTTTAATTAGGTCTATCAGATGCTGCAATGATATTTCCAATATCTCTAATAGCTTTCGAGAAAATGAGGAGGAAATAATTTTTTTATATAAATATAAAGTTTTATTTTACTGCGTAATTATTAGTCATACAACAAATATTCATAATATCAGTTGTACAGTTTAATTGTGTCCATCAGATGCTGCAATGATATTTCCAATATCTCTAATAGCTTTCGAGAAAATGAGGAGGAAAGTCATGTTTTTATATAAATATAAAGTTTTATTTTACTGCGTAATTATTAGTCATAGAACAAATATTCATAATATCAGTTGTACAATTTAATTAGGTGTATCAGATGCTGCAATGATATTTCCAATATCTCTAATAGCTTTCGAGAAAATGAGGAGGAAAGTCATGTTTTTATATAAATATACGGTTTTATTTTACTGTGTAATTATTAGTCATAGAATAAATATTCATAATGACAGTTGTACAGTTGAATTAGGTGTATCAGATGCTGCAATCATATTTCCAATATCTCTAATAGCTTTCGAGAAAATGAGGAAGAAAGTAATTTAAAAAAAAGTAAAATTCAATATATATTAGTACTAGAGCAAATATTCATAATGACAGTAGTAGATTTTAATTAGGTCTATCAGATTCTGTAATGATATTTCTAATATCTAATATCTTTCGAGAAAATGAGGAGGAAAGTCGTGTTTTTATATAATTTTACGGTTTTATTTTACTGCGTAATTATTAGTCATAGAACAAATATTCATAATGACAGTTGTACAATTTTATTAGGTTTATCAGATGCTGCAATGATTTTTTCAATATCTATAATAGCTTTCGAGAAAATGAGGAGGAAAGTCATGTTTTTATATAAATATAAAGTTTTATTTTACTGAGTAAATATTAGTCATACAACAAATATTCATAATATCAGTTGTACAGTTTAATTAGGTCCATCAGATGCTGCAATTATATTTCCAATATCTCTAATAGCTTTCGAGAAAATGAGGAGGAAATTCATGTTTTTATATAAATATATAGTTTTATTTTACTGCGTAATTATGAGTCAAAGAACAAATATTCATAAGTACAGTTGTACAGTTTAATTAGGCCTATCAGATACTGCAATGATATTTCCAATATCTGTAATAGCTTTCGAGAAAATGAGGAGTAAAGTTATGTTTCTATATAAATATAAAGTTTATGAGTCATAGAACAAATATTCATAATTACAGTCGTACAGTTTAATTAGGTCTATCAGATGCTGCAATGATATTTCCAATATCTCTAATAGCTTTCGAGAAAATGAGGAGGAAAGTAATGTTTTTATATAAATATAAAGTTTTATTTTACTGCGTAATTATGAGTCATAGAAAAAATATTCATAATTACAGTTGTTCAATTTAATAAGGTCTATCAGATGCTGCAATGATATTTCCAATATCTCTAATAGCTTTCGGGAAAATGAGAAGGAAATTCATGTTTTTATATAAATATAAAGTTTAATTTTACTGCGTAATTATTAGTCATAGATTAAATATTCATAATATCAGTTGTACAATTTAATTAAGTGTATCAGATGCTGCAATGATATTTCCAATATCTCTAATAGCTTTCGAGAAAATGAGGAGGAAAGTCATATTTTTATATAAATATAAAGTTTTATTTTACTGCGTAATTATGAGTCTTAGAAAAAATATTCATAATTACAGTTGTAGAGTTTAATTAGGTCTATCAGATGCTGCAATGATATTTCCAATATCTCTAATAGCTTTCGGGAAAATGAGGAGGAAAGTCGTTTTTATATAAATATAAAGTTTTATTTTACTGCGTAATTATGAGTCATAGAACAAATATTCATAATTACAGTTGTATAGTTTAATTAGGTCTATCAGATGCTGCAATGCTATTTCCAATATCTCCAATAGCTTTCGTGAAAATGAGAAGGAAAGTCATGTTTTTATATAAATATAAAGTTTTATTTTACTGCGTAATTATGAGTCATAGAACAAATATTCATAATTACAGTTGTACAGTTTAATTAGGTCTATCAGATGCTGCAATGATATTTCCAATATCTCTAATAGCTTTCGAGAAAATGAGGAGGAAAGTCATGTTTTTATATAAATATAAAGTTTTATTTTACTGCGTAATTATTAGTCTTAGAACAAATATTCATAATTACAGTTGTACAGTTTAATTAGGTCTATCAGATGTCTGCAATGATATTTCCAATATCTCTAATAACTTTCGGGAAAATGAGAAGGAAAGTCATGTTTTTATATAAATATAAAGTTTAATTTTACTGCGTAATTATTAGTCATAGAACAAATATTCATAATATCAGTTGTACAATTTAATTAGGTGTATCAGATGCTGCAATGATATTTCCAATATCTCTAATAGCTTTCGAGAAAATGAGGAGGAAAGTCATGTTTTTATATAAATATTAAGTTTCATTTTACTGCGTAATTATGAGTCATAGAACAAATATTCATAATTACAGTTGTAC
>JAPQNM010000049.1:4110660-4115660 GCA_029783475.1 Metacarcinus magister
GGGCGAGGTGACGGGAAATAGGATATACGGTGGAGTGTTGAAGGGAATGGGAAGAGAGTGAGAGGAAGAAGAGAGGGAGAAGGAAACAGAGGAGGGGAGAGTAAGGGCTAAGGCTGGTGTTCTGGAAAGGAGGAGAGGAGGAGGAGGGAACAAATATGATGTCTGATAGAGAGCGATATATATGAGAGGAAGGATACGGAAGAGAGTAAGAAGAGAAGGAACAGTTGTCGAATAGAGAGGAACGTTTCATTATTGAGAGTAGAGAGCGACGGAGAGAGAGAGGGGAGAAAAAAATACATTTAGTATATCCTAATTTTTCCCTGTTGGGTATTTCCTTTTTCCTGTATTGCAAAATTGTCGTGGATCAGAGGAATGAAGGATAGGAAGTAGTAAGAAGGAAGAAGGAAGGAAAGAAGGAAGGAAGAAGGAAGGAAGAATAAGGAGGAAGGAAAGTAATGAAAGATATTCCCACACCAAAAAAAATCCTCAGGCTCTTAATAATTTCCTATTAAGTGACGGAAATTTAGTCAGAAAGAACAACGTTAATAGCATCTGTTAGTCCTTAATGAGTGGCAGGTCGCTATTCCCTTCCTGCTCTTAAATCGACTCACATCCCCCTCTTTCCCGCCCTCCCATCCTCCTCCCTCGCTCACCTCCGCTTACTCCTCCTCCCGCCTCCATTCAACACGGTAACCGCTTAGATCAACCTACAATAAGTTACCTGAAAAACAGATTACACTTCGTCGCATCGCTTAGCTTGACTGGCTCCAGGCACCACGAAGGGTCAGATGGCGGGGAAACACCTGGCGAGCAGACTCAGCGTCTCTCTATGCTTACTGGCGCTATCGGAGGCCTTGGAGGAGGTGCGAGGAGAGTAATTCTAGCGGAAGAGAGAGTCTCTGTCGCGGAGGAGCTGCTGGGATTCGTCTCATTGCTAATACCTACAGGAGAGGGAGTTATCTGCAATAATATCGCAGGAGAGGCACAGTTATGCAACGACGGATACAGATGCAAAGTGGGGAGCGCACGGGAGAGGAGTGCAGGAGGAGGAGAGGAGGAGGGAGGGAACGGACTTGAGACGCTGTTATGGAGTGTGCAGAGTGAGAGCGAGGGCGAGCATCGCTGATTAGAGAGTGACGAGAGAGAGACGGAGCAAGAGTGAGAGAGGAGAGCGCAAGACGACTAGAAAGAGGAGAGATGAGAGAGCGAGAGAGAGCGAGAGCGAGATGAGAGAGACGAGAGAGTAGAGAGAGATAGAGAGAGACACCTAATCTTCTCGTGCACTGCTACTTAATACTACTTCAATGTGTCCCTTTTTCCCTTTTCTTAGTGTGGCTCAAAAGAGGATTACTTCTAGTGGGAAACACGTGAAAAATGAGGTTAAGTAAGGGAACGTGTGATAAATAATGGTGTTATGACTTAAGATAGACAACGTAGTGATGATAGTGATAGAGAGAGAGAGTAGAGCGAGAGTAGAGAGAGAGAGAGTCGAGAGAGTGAGAGAGAGCGCGAGAGAGAGAGATGATGTGTAGAGAGAGACGTATGGACAAGAGTGACACACACAGCGACACCCAGGGCACAACACACACAGGGCACAGGGCACACACACACACACACACACACACCACACACACACACACAATAGACGTTAAATATCCGTATAATAACAGAAGCGATAATATAAATCACAAGTCTGGCGCTGGCACGAACAGCTTCATCCTCACTCTCGCTCCTCACCCTCTCCCCTCACTCTCCCCGCACCCTCTCGCCTCTACTCTCCCTCACTCTACTCCCCTATCTCATACTGTGCCTTTCTTCCTCCTACTCTCCTCCCTCTCTCTCCCTCCCTCTACATCTCTTCCCAAATCTACCTTACTCTTTCCCCACACTTTCGCTTCCTTCCCTCTCCTTCGTTACTTTCCCTCCTCTCTCTATCATCTACACAACCTTTCCTTCTCCTCTCTTCCTTTTCTTTCCTCTCCTCTACTCTATTTTCTCTATCTCCTCCTCTTCCCTCCTGTTCCTTCTTTGCCGAGGAGAGAGAGGAGAGAGAGATAAGAGAGAGATAGAGAGAGGAGAGAGAGAGAGAGAGAGAAGAGAGAAGAGCAGACGATGGGTGTAAAGATGTCAAGAGAATGAAATGGAAAGACAAAGACGCAAGGAGTAAGAAGGGATTGAAGAGAGGAAGGAGAGGTGGAGGAGGAGGAGGAGGAGGAGGGAGGTGGAGGTGGAGGAGGAGGAGGAGGTGGAGGAGGAGGTGGAGTTTACGATTGGGACCTCATGTGGCACTTGCAGGGCGTGGGAGATTATGGGTAATTAGAGGCAGATAATGGCGCCCACCACCACCCCCCTACCACAACGCCCACCACACCACCACAACACCCTCCCCTCACCCCTCTCTCCCTGCATTCCCCTCCCGAAGAACTGTCTGGTGAGGGAATGGTTACTACTACTACTACTACTACTACTACTACTACTACTACTACTACTACTACCATTTTCTTTACTACCACCACCACCACCACCACCACCACCACCACCACCACCACCACCACCACACTGTCAACACATCTACCACCGCCACCTAATGATGTTGACATATACAAGGACGAGAAGGTTCATATTCAGAAGGAGGAGGAGGAGGAGGAGGAGGAGCCACACTAGCGACTTTGATGGCTCCGTTTGGACATTGAGCAGCGGCTGGGAGGAGGAGGAAGAGGAAGAGGAGGAGGAGGAGGAGGTGGAGGGAGGAACTTAGCAATGGTGGTGCGATGATGGCGAATAAGAGAGAGAGAGAGAGAGAGAGAGAGAGAGAGAGAGAGAGAGAGAGAGAGAGAGAGAGAGAGAGAGAGAGAGAGAGAGAGAGAGAGAGAGAGAGAGAGAGAGTTATATAAGTACCTAATAACTCTTTTAATGTTCTCTTCCTCTTCTTCCTCTTAAAACAACAACCACTACTACTACTATACTACTACTACTACTACTACTACTACTACTACTACTACTACTACTACTACTATACTACCTGGCTTGTCACAAATCTTAATTCCACTTGTTACTTTGCTGTTTCGTTAAAGATCGTTCAGCGGTGACGAGGCAACGATAAGATATGAAACGTCACTAATATTCATTCAGTTACACGTTAGCGAGTGATAAAAAAAAGTTGTGAGATATGAAACAGGAATCGATTCATACCCTTTAGAGAGAGAGAGAGAGAGAGAGAGAGAGAGAGAGAGAGAGAGAGAGAGAGAGAGAGAGAGAGAGAGAGAGAGAGAGAGAGAGAGAGAGAGAGAGAGAGAGAGAGAGAGAGAGAGAGAGGTGAAAAATATTCTAATTAAGGCCTCACCCAAAAAGGAGAGTTTATAAAGTTTGGTGAAAAGTCAGGCTCTTCATCTCCCCTATACTGCCTCCTTCTCTCCTTCTCTCCTTCCTTTCTTCCTTTCCTCCTTTCCTCCTTCTTTCCTTCCCTCCTTTCCTCCTTTCCCTCCTTCTTTCCTTCTTCCTTCCTTCCTTCCTTCCTTCCCTCCTTCCCGTCCTACCAGCATTCAGACTACTACTACTACTACTACTACTACTACGAGAGAGAGAGAGAGAGAGAGAGAGAGAGAGAGAGAGAGAGAGAGAGAGAGAGAGAGAGAGAGAGAGAGAGAGAGAGAGAGAGAGGATACGTATAGACAATAACAGACATCATTAACATTCTACTCATAAATATGTATAAGGGACGAGCAAATGTTGACTCCAGTTCTCCCTCGCTTACACTGTACCCCCTCACCCACCCCCACCCTCACCACCACCTCATACCTCATACCACATAACACTGATACTCTGGCTATTGTCTCTTTATTTGTTATATATTGTAGTACATTATTTTTTATACCTCATATCACCTCATATATTTATTATTTTTTTTTACTTATGGTTTAATTCCTGATATTAATAGATAGTTTTTAAGCCTTATACTCCCTTATACTTTCCATTTTACCTTATACTCTCTTACCTTATACTACCAGATATTTTTAAAACCTCATCTGTATGCTTTTTCACCTTATTTTAATACCTTATACCTTATACCTCATACCTTATACTCGCCTGATACCACCACCTCATACCTGCCTCACCTGTATTCAACCTGATACCTTGCACATCACACAAATCTGCACCCTACTACCTCCCTCCCCTCTCTCCCTTCCCTCTCTCTCCCTCACACCCTTCTCTCCCCTCTCTCTCTCCCTCTCTCGATATTCTACACCCTTCCCAGCCTCTCTCTCTCTCTCTCTCTCTCCCCCCCCTCTCTCTCTCTCTCTCTCTCTCTCTCTCTCTCTCTCTCTCTCTCTCTCTCTCTCTCTCTCTCTCTCTCTCTCTCTCTCTCTCTCTCTCTCTCTCTATCTATCTGTCAACTCGTTCCCCTCCTCTTATTCCTCCATTGCACTCTCCCTCAATCTCTCCCACCCTCCCTCCCTCCCTCCCTCCCTCCAGCTTATCCAGGGAGAGTATAAGAGGAGGTAACGGGCTAACTGTAGGCTCTGACCCTTAATTAAAGCTGGTGGGTCACTGATATTACACTTTGGGAGTTAGGGAGAGCTTGGCGAAGGGAGAATTAAGGGAGAGGAAGGGAGAGGAAGGTGAGGGGGAGAGGAAGGGAGAGCTTGGTGAAGGGAGAGGAAGGGAGAGGAAGGATAAATGATAGTGTGAGGGAGATGAAAAGAAAGGGAGAGAGATAGAGAGAATGAAAAAGTGTTTACAAATTATGAGGGAGAGAGAGAGTGAAGGTATGAGTGTGTTAAGAAGAGGAGGAGGAGGAGGAAAGCAGGAGGGAAAGAAGGAAGGAGAGGAGGAAATGAGAGTAAAAAAAGAAAGGAAGAGAGAGAGAGAGAGAGAGAGAGAGAGAGAGAGAGAGAGAGAGAGAGAGAGAGAGAGAGAGAGAGAGAGAGAGAGAGAGAGAGAGAGAGAGAGAGAGAGAGAGAGAGAGAGAGAGAGAGAGAGAGAGAGCGATAGTTTCTTTG
>JAPQNM010000049.1:4118160-4120660 GCA_029783475.1 Metacarcinus magister
TCAGATTTTCTTGATTTCTTCTTTCTATTTTTTTTTATCTATCTGTTTTATCTCTTATCAGCTATTCTATTCCATTATTACGTTTTTTTCTTCTATTTTTCTCACCTTTTATCTTCCCCTCACTTTTCCCCCTTCTCTCTTTCCCCTCACGTGGGTTATGCTTCCCCTCTCTACCTCCTCCTCTTCTTCCTCCTCCTCTCCCTCCATCCGCTTCCTCTCTCAGCCCCTGTATAGTTCCCTCACTCCTATTCTCCCTCCCTTCCTCCCTCCTTCCCTCCCTCCCTCTCTTCCCCTATCTCACATACACCTGGGCACGCCTCGAGAGAGAGAGAGAGAGAGAGAGAGAGAGAGAGAGAGAGAGAGAGAGAGAGAGAGAGAGAGAGATAGCATCAGGATTAGGGTGCGTTTGGGGGTTAGAAAACAAAAGAGGATTGCTTCATGGGTTCAGGGCGGCTTGGAGGTTATAAGAATCTGATGCTAAAGCGATTCTCTCCCACAGTGATGCGATGACGTCTGATACTCCTCTCCCCTCACTCTCCCCTCACTCTCCCCTCACTTTTTCCCATCACTTTCCCCTTACTCTCCCCTTATTCTCCCCTTGTCACTCCCCTCACCTTCCCATCACCTTCCTCTCCCCTCCCTTTCTACCTCAACTCCCAACACTTTCTCCCCACCGTCGCTCCTCACATCTACTCTCACTCTCCCCTTGCTCTCCCCTCGTTGCAAAAGTCCCTCTCCACCTCTCTCCCCTCACTCTTCCCTCCATTTCCCTTGCTTTCACTTCCCTCTCCCTCCCCTCTCCACGTCCCCCTGTCTTTTCCCTCTCTCTTTCCCCCTTGTTTTACCTTTTTCCCTTCCCTCGCTCTATCCTCGCTCTATCCCCTCGCCTCGCTCTACATACGTCCTCTTCGTCCTTCCCCTTGTTTTCCCCTCGGCCTGCCTTCGTCCCTCCCTCATGGCTGCCTCTCCCGCTGTCCTGCCTTCAATGTTTAATTTTTTTGTATTGTTTTGTCGATACTACTACTACTACTACTACTACTACTACTACTACTATTCTCTCTCTTTCTCTCTCTTTCTCTCTCTCTCTCTCTCTCTCTCTCTCTCTCTCTCTCTCTCTCTCTCTCTCTCTCTCTCTCTCTCTCTCTCTCGTTCACTCACTCTCTCTTCCACGTGACTTTATTTCTTTCACAAACAATTTTCATGTCACGGGATGCTGCAATGTCAGATCTATACACTTTTTTTTTCCCTTTTTTTTCCTTTTTTTCCTTTCTCTTTTAATCAGTCAAGCCGCGTCGAGGACTTGTGTGTCTGAAAATCCCTCCCGCGGGCCTAGTTAATCCCCCCCCCACACCATTTGCCTGCCTCCCTCCCTATACCATTCCACTTTTATTTTCAGTATTACAATCGGGATGAGGGAGGGAGGGAGGGAGGGAGGGAGGGAAGGAGGGAAGGGCGGGAAGGGGGGATGACTTTCATTATTTAGGGAGATTGTTTACGTGCGTTCTTCTGGGAATCTGGAATTGTCATGTTTGGCTTTTGTTTTTCTTTTTTTTGTCGTGTTCTTAGTGTTTTGAATGTTGTGTTCCGTTTTGTTTGGATTGAGATGCGCACGAGTTGAATATCTTTTGTTTCTCTCTCTCTCTCTCTCTCTCTCTCTCTCTCTCTCTCTCTCTCTCTCTCTCTCTCTCTCTCTCTCTCTCTCTCATCATTTATTTACTTATTCCTGTTTATTATTCTTTACGTAATGCAGTGGTGGTGGTGGTGGTAGTGGTAGTAGTGGTGGTGGTGATGGTGGTGGTATCATGTACTAACTTATCATTAGGTAAACAGTGTTGCACTCCGTCTCGCCCCACAGTCTCGCGCCTCATGGGCGGCTCCAACATGAACATGAACATGGGCAACGTCACCTCGCTCTCGACGTGCAGCATGGCAGACAACAAGGCCATGCAGTTCCCTCTCTCACAGCGGAGGAAACGTAGGATTCTCTTCACTCAGGCACAGGTAAGAGAGAGAGAGAGAGAGAGAGAGAGAGAGAGAGAGAGAGAGAGAGAGAGAGAGAGAGAGAGAGAGAGAGAGAGAGAGAGAGAGAGAGAGAGAGAGAGAGAGAGCAGTACACCATTAGCACTACTCATCCAGTTACACAAGCACCTGTACCCTCACCCCCCCCTCCTCTTCCTCCTGCAGGTGTATGAATTAGAGCGACGTTTCAAGCAGCAGAAATACCTATCGGCGCCCGAGAGGGAACACTTGGCATCACTCATCAACCTCACGCCGCAGCAGGTAGGCCCCGTGTGTGTGTGTGTGTGTGTGTGTGTCTGTGTGTGTGTGTGTGTTTATTTACTATTCTTTCTCGCTATCTATCTGTCTGTCTATCTAATTATCTGTTTGTCTGTCTATATCTGTCTATGTATCTGTTTCTTTCCTGTATGTGTGTGTGTCTGTTATTCTGTCTGTCTCTATCTCTCTTTGTCAGTCTTTATCAATCTCTGTCGCCTGCCTG
>JAPQNM010000049.1:4133160-4143160 GCA_029783475.1 Metacarcinus magister
TTTCTTCTCTTCTTCATCACCATTACATATCTTCTTCTCACCTCTCGTTCACCACCACCACCACCACCACTACTACTACTACTACTGTTCGTTCTTATCACCTGCAACATCACCCATTCCTGCTGTCACCACCATCACCACCACCACCACCATCACCACCACCACCATCACCACCCCCACCATCACCACCATCATCACCACCTCCTTCACATCAGTTCTATTTGCTTATTCTTCCATCCATATAATTATAATGTGATCTGAATATATTTGCCAGACTTTTCTTTCCTTTTTTTCTTGTCTTCATTTCTATCTATGTATCTTTTTATTTTTTTCTTGTCTTCATCTCTATGTACCTTTTTATTTGTTTTTATTTGTCTCTCTCATCCTTTGTCTGCAGCATAAACTTACCTCCAAGGACAGTAATTATTGTTTTGTCACTTATTTCTCCACTTTTTCCAACTACGGTTCATATTATCACATTATCACAAGTTTTTTTTTTTTTTTATATAAAACTGCTATAATTATATTGCAAATAATTTCTGTAGACTTCTCATCCTTGTCAAAACATTTTCCTTATACCTGCTGTGTTATTTTGAGCTGAGTCGTAATTATATTCTTCTTTTCATAATCAAACTATTTTTTTTTGTGATGTAGAAAATTTTATCAAATTTGTTCTTGTCTCGTACTTGAAAGTTTCTTTTCTTGTTTTATTGTTCAACTTTTTATTCTGAATTTTTTATTCCGTTATGAGTGTAAATGAATTCTTGTCTGCTACATTTTCATGCATATTTTCTTGTAATCTTATAATAAATCTGTTTTCTCCAGTCAAGTCTTCATTCTTCACTTTTCATTCATTTTGTTCCTATGTTTTCCTCTTGAAGTCTGTTGAAATCATAACTTTTTGTTTTTTGCTGAAATGTTTTTCTGTTTCTGAAGCTTAACAATAAATGGATCAATTGATAAACTAAACTATAAATTCTAACAAAAAATAATTAACATTAAAAGATTTATAAAATGCTTGCTGTACAAATATAATTGTTGAAATATGCATGTATATATACACACACACACACACACACACACACACACACACACACACACACACACACACACACACACACACACACACACACACACACGTACACACACATGGGAGGCGCGCCGCCCCCGTGCCTGCAGAGGCCCTTCCTCAGCGCCTCCGTGTTACAGAGCGTCACGTCCCCGCGTCGCATCTCCGTGCCGGTGTTGGTCAAGGAGGAGAACGCCACCAAGGGGTCGTCCTCGTCCTCGTCAGGTGCTACAGGAGAAGGCAAGCTTAGCCACCACCGCGACTCCTCCAACCTGGGCGGCTCCAACACCTCCAGCCTCCTACCCTCCCACCTCACCTGCGACTCCGTGGGCGCCCTAGACCACTTCCGCACGCAGGGCTCCGCCACGCCCGTCACCGGGTCGGCCTTCCCCTCCATGACGCCGCTACATCACAACGTTAACAACGCCTACCTCCACCACCAGCGGGCGTGGTAAGGGCGGCGCCCCCTCCTCGCCCCTGGGCGTGCCGCGACTCCGACCTACAGGCAGGGAAGAGGGCAGAGCGGCCCCTGCGGCACACACCCACGCCAAGGTGCATCCACACACCTGGCCTGTCTCCGGGACGCTGACGGGGCTCAGGCTCTCTGTCTCCCTTCGCTCTCTTCCTCCTCCTCTCCTCCCTACCCGAGGAGCGAGGTGCTGCCCCCTCCGCTAGCCCCGCCGCTGTCCGCCTCCAGGTAAGGACAAGGTCGGCTCAACCATCAAGACACACCAGCCAGAGAGGCCTTGGTCCGCCTCACTCCTGCTGCTGGCCGTGCCGCACCGCGCCGCGCGCTGCCCAGACCCACCGCAGCCGCCATGCATTAATCAGTGTTCCTCGTACAAAGAAAAAAAATAGAAAAGGTCTTACTCAAATATTTTATCCGTTTAGGTAAATAAGAAAAAAAAAGGGAGAGACGACGTGTGTGTTCATAACTTGCTTCACCACCACGAAAATTACGTTGGAAAATAAGGCGGCAAAGGCTCTTGAAAGTAAAACTACTCATTGGTATTCCGGTGAGGCTCTCCGCTGCTGCTGAAAGTGGATCACACGGGGCCTCGGTGGGGCCTCGAGGCAGCCAACAAAGGGCAGGTATTTGCAGTAATTCAGGGCAGATGTGAACCTGTGACTCCCAGGATTTAAAACTTTTGTGATCCGACATATTGTGGCGGCGAAGCGAACGTGACTGGCCTCAAAATAATCCCTCGTTATGCATTCACGCCACAACTGTACAGGAGCCAAGAGTGATAACAGTGACGTGGCGGGATAGTCAAGGATGTTTATTTTTCTTGGTTTGGCCTTTGAAAGTGCACGGAGATGTTTCGTGGGCGAGGTGGGCTTGTCTGCTGCTGCCTTCCAGGACTGTTGCTGCTGCCGCTGCTGCTGCCGTCCTGAGAAGGATATAAATGACTTACGGACGCCTTGGTATGGTGCTGGCGGGGCTGACGCACGGATATCGGGCTCTGTGCGGCAATACCTGGAGACTTACGCTTGAGAGGCGCTGCCAGTGTCGTCCTTAGCTGCACCAGCTCGTGGCCAAAACAACTGGTTAGAGAATTGGAAAATTGCTAACAATTTCCTGTCCCTTTCCCCGAGGCGTCCGTTGGGTCAGCGGAGTGAGCGGCGCCAAATCTCCAGTAAAGGACTGTAAGCTGGAATTTGTGTCCATGTGGCGGCGGCGGTGACGGTGGCGGCGGTGGCGGTGGCGGTGGCGGCGGTGGCGGTGGCGGGGTCGGGCGGCGCTGGTGCTGTCACGGCTATGTTGTTTTTCCATGGAGCGCACACCGTCCTCCTCAAGGGCCCTCCAGCCTGAGGGGCGCGTCCCGACCCCGCCGCGCCGACTCTGGCTTCGGCCCCGCGCCGCGCTATGTTTGCTTCACGGCAGCTCATTTACTCTTTCAATTGTTCAGTATTACTTACTGAGCCATTTTGTGACTGCAAAGCCAACTGAGCAACAGCAGCAGCGGGCACTGAGCGGCGCCGCCATGCTGAGCGACATGAGGTCGGCGGCAAGAGATCGGGACGACACATACCATTTGGTTGGTCCAGCCGTATTGATCGGCAAAGCTGGACTTCATAGAACCACATCCTGGAATGTGGGAGATACAGGGGAAAAATTATGAAAAAAGTGTTTCTCTTTCACTGGAACAAAACGGGAGCCAGTGTTTCAGGGCAGCAGGGTACAGCAGGGCCCGCCAGCAGCCACCAGCAGGCGCACGCTCTCCCCGTCCCGCCCTCCCACGATCCCCCCCGTCCATCCCTCCTCCCTCCCACCTTTCCTGCCTCTCTCCCTCCACACGGCCGAACATCATCGTTACTACATCATCATCACGTCACTAACACGTCCTTACCCCCGGCTAGAGAAGGAGGAGAAGGAGGAGGAGGTGGAGGAAGAGGAAGAGGAGGCATGTGGATGTGTGGGGGAGGCCAGGGGGTGGGTAGGGGCCTCTTCAACCTTACCACCGCCCATTATGATAACACAACGCGGGCCTCGCCACCCACCCCAGCAGGAGGAACGCCGCTCAAACACAAGCAGGAGGAACGCGAGGCGTGAGGCCTACCACCACCTGGGCTGCTGCTGCTGCTGCTGCTGTAACTCCCATGGAACCTGATTCACCCAGACCCGACGCCGTGCTGCCGCGCCTTCCCCAACCTCCCTGGCGTCAAGAATCTGCAGGAGGAGGAGGAGGAGGAGGGGAGCCGTGGGGAAGGCCATGCATGCATCACATCCTCACTGTAGATCAACCTGACGAATCTTGGAGCAGAACGCGAGTGTGATGAGGAAAACAGATACAAAATAGTGTCGGAGGGAAGGAGTAGAAATCGGAGGAACTGAAAGGCGGAGGAACAATCTGCCAAGGAGGATGAGGAGGATGAGAGAGCCTAGCATAATACTCCCGGGGCTCGTGCTTGTGTAAATAGTGTACATGGACCGCCTCTGCAATAGGAATTTTTGACGCTTCGACCAAATCAATGTGTCCGTTCGAAAAAAAATAATAACAATAACCATAACGCTAATAATACTGCTACTAATGATCATAACAATAATAATAATAATAATAATACTGCTTAAGAATAACTAATTATAATGTTAATAGTAATAATAATTAATAATAATGATAATAACTTATTCAGTGTCATAATACTATAACTGGTGTGTCTTTGAGTCCTGTTTGGGTGGTTGTTGTGGGTGTCACGTCACGTACACGTCACGTACACGTCACGTACACGTCACGTACACGTCACGTACACGTCCTTCCTTAGTCTTGTATGTAGTGGTGCCCCCTCCCCCCCTCCCCCCTCCCCCAGGCCCCGAGAAAGAGAGAGAGAGAGAGAGAGAGAGAGAGAGAGAGAGAGAGAGAGAGAGAGAGAGAGAGAGAGAGAGAGAGAGAGAGAGAGAGAGAGAGAGAGAGAGAGAGTTGAGAGAAAAAAAAATCAGAACAAACGAAACACAAACATAATAAAAAAAATGGAAGAGTAGATTCGAAAAACTGGAAGAAAATTAAGTTTATGTCCACATTTTAATTTTTTCTTCCCCTTTTCCTTCCTCTTCCTTCCCTTCCTTTCCCCTTAAATCCTTGCTCTTTTTTCCCTCAAAGAAAATAGATCAGATAGACAACAAATAATGAAAGGTATAAATAAAACCTTTTCAGTTATTGCTTAGAAGGTGAAAATAAAATAAATGTGTAATGTCAGAGATCATTGGAGTGAAAGAAACGACCACTCAACGAAAACAACGACGATTAAGTCTGAGAATAAAATAATAATAATAATAATAATAATAATAATAATAATAATAAAAAATACAATTGTGTGAAAATTATTGTTATTGACTTATTGTGAAGGAATGTGATGAATGTGTGTGTATGTATGTGTGTGTGTGTGTGTGTGTGTGTGTGTGTGTGTGTGTGTGTGTGTGTGTGTGTGTGTGAGAGATGAGAGAGAGAGAGAGAGAGAGAGAGAGAGAGAGAGAGAGAGAGAGAGAGAGAGAGAGAGAGAGAGAGAGAGAGAGAGAAGAGAAAGAGAGAAAGAGCGAGTAAACTATGTGAGTGGTCCCCCCTCCTCGCCTGAGTACCTCCCTCCCCCCCCCCATTCCACCAGGGGAAGCAGCAGCAGCAGCAGCAGCAGCAGCAGCAGCAGCAGCAGCAGCAGTAGTTGTAGTGACGAGAGAGACGCTAACTCCCTCAGGATAACAGATGGCGCTGATGTCCGGGCTAGCTCTTGATTCCCCTGCGGTACAGCCCCTGCCCCTGCCCCTGCCCCTGCCCCTCCACGTCTTCCTATCTATGTATCATAATCACCTCGCTTCTCCTTCGCCTTTTTTCCACACGAGGGATCGAACGGCCGTCTCAGAGCGCCTCGTCCTCCTGACTGATCGCTGGAAGGTGAGGGAAACGAGGCTGGGATGTCTGTCTTCGGGGCCTGCCTCTCCTGGACCCAATGCTGTGCTGGGTTCATCTCCCCTTAAGGATTCTCTGCGAGTCTGTGTTGCTGTGTTGCGCCCCTAAGTCACGGGCGGTGGGCTGTGGGCGTGAGTGAGCCGTGGTGGGGGTTGTTGTGTGGTGGTGGTGGTGGTGGTGGTGGGTGTAGAGGGTGGTGATGGTGTGTCATGATGGTGTGGCGTGGCGTGGTGGGGGGGGAGGGGGAGGGAAGGGTCTGCGTTGTCTGGTTTGTGGTGTGGTTGGCCGCTGGTGCGGTTTTGTGCTGCCAAAACCTGTAACCAGTTGTGATAAACAGCTCTTTGTATTTTTATCGATGGTTTTACATGTTCATTAAAGTGTTCAGTGGAAGTCTGTGTGTTCTTATTAGGCTTGTGTCCTCTTGTGTGTGTGTGTGTGTGTGTGTGTGTGTGTGTGTGTGTGTGTGTGTGTGTGTACGCAGATGAACGTTGGCAAAGCATACACAGTCATGTACAGAAGAAGGAGCCCAACTTGTGTGCTCCTATTTGTCTCTTTTATTGAGTGTGTGTATGTGTGTGTACGTGAGTGTTGGTGTGCGTACATAAGGGTCTGGGAAGCACACACACACACACACACACACACACACACACACACACACACACACACACACACACACACACACACACACACTGGGTCATTGGGGGGAGGTATAATCACCACCTTTAATAGTAGTTCATTGTCTCGAAGGTGAAGGAAGCACGACCCTCACCGAGCTTGTTATCAAACACCAACACTGGAAGGAACAAGAACAGGAACGAAAGGTTATACAAAACATTCACTTAACATTATAAAAAAAAAGTATACACAAAAAGTAATCACATGACAGTACGTACAGCGAGAAAGAACACACACACACACACACACACACACACACACACACACACACACACACACACACACACACACACACACACACACATACACACACACACACACACACACACACCACTGTCCAAACAACAACAATAGTGTGCTGACGTGTCCGCCGCCGCCGCCACAGTGGAAGCGCAAAGGTCCTGTGATTACACGTCTGCACACAGGACGCAGCCAGCTGTAAGTCTTTTGGTAGTGTGCAGCCCTTTGTCGTGTGATACAATAATAGCCGTATACGTTAAATATCGCTTCATCTATCTCATTTGGTCCCTGTGAAATCCTCTTTTCCCTCCCTCCTGCCTTCCCTCCCTCCCTCCCTCCCTTCTTCACCCTCACGGTTCCTCCCCCTTTCATTCTCCCTCACGGCTCCTGCTTTCAGTCTGGAGTCCATCAGGAAGAAGGTTCTCAACGGGGTTACAAATAGCAGCGTCAGGCTTGAGCGAGCTACCTCAAGGTAAGTTTCTTTTAATGTTTTGGTTATGACAGCCGGAATAACAGGGCTGAGAGGGAGAATAACCCGGGTCAGAGCAAGATAAGTGGGAGAATGAAAAAAAAGATGTTATCGCCGCGAGACTCGTCCAATTAAGGTGATATCAAACCTGGTATCTGAGGGCAGCCCGGCAGTGCTCTTTGTGCTGGTTAAGGGCTGCTGGGGGCGGGGTGAGGGGTGGGGAGGGGCGGGCTGGATACACCAAGCCCGTGAACCGTGATGTGGGCTGACCGGGCGGCGTGAGGGTTGTGTGTGGTGGGCGTAGGAGGAAGTGGTGGTGAGTGGTGGTGAGTGGTGGAGGTGGAGTGACGAGTCAGAAGCAGTGTGGAGTGAGGGACATGTTTAATTCCCTCACTTGTATATCCCTCCTCCTCCTCCTCTCCCTCACCCTCACTCTCCCGCCTCACCCACCCTTTCCCTCCCTTTCCTCCTCCTCCTCCTCCTCTTCCTCCGAGACGCACAATACAAGGAGACATAATGGTCCACCTCCTTAAGGCTCTATCTACCATAGGCTTCCTCCTCCACCCTCCATGTGAACCCCAACACGCAAACACCTCCCGCCACACACCCCTCCCCCCCTGCCCCACCCCCCGCCCCTCACATACCCATGGTGGAGGCGAGACGAGGCAGGACTAGACGAGCGCGATACAACACACTCCTATGGGCAAGACTCGAGGCTCCTGTAGGTGGCGGCGACGGTGGTGGTGGTGGTGGTGGTGGTAGTACTGGTGAAGGTGGTGAGGTGGAGGTCATACACACACACACACACACACACACACACACACACACACACACACACACACACACACACACACACACACACACACACACACACACACCACAAAACGTCATGCATATATAAAATTCTAGAGATACATGGACGAAGATCAGAAACATACATACATACAGACAGACAGACAGACAAAACAGAAATAAAGAAAGACAACAGACAGACAGACAGACAGAGAGCAAGTGGTGGGCATGGATGGCAGGAGGGCGGGAGGCAGCGAGGGAATCGGGACGTGACAGTGGACAGGCCGCGGGAGGGCCTTAGGGGGCGCCGCGGGGGGCCTCCACACATGCCGGCGCCCACAATGCCCTCGCAGGGAAAATAGGGCCGCATCCCTCCCAGGACTACCCCAAAAATGGAAGACAAACAATCTCACCAACATTTTTCCACGGGCCTGTGACTCTCAATTAGGAAATACCGCTGATGAGGGAACAAGTGAATCCCGAGGGAGAGTGTCTTGTTGAAAATAGGTCACCCTTGTAATGACCCGCGCCTCCACCCGCGTCTCCCTCCCCTGCGAGACTCACCCTTAGATACTCAGGACCGAGGGACGCTTTTAACCTGTGATCCCAGGTAAATTAAGCACCATTAAGGCGTATCGTTTCGTGTCTTTTCCCATAAATTGTGCAAGGGTGGAATGCGTTCGCTGTTCACCTCATTACCAGTCACGCAGCCACTCGTCTCCTCTCTCTCACCGGACTCGTTTTTTTTTCTCGTTTTTTTCCCCCTCCTCTCACCGTGCTGAAGCTTCCCTTAAACCCACGATTCATGAGCTACATTTTTGATCGGCTGGAGCATGTTTGGGAAGTGATGTAGTAATGGAGTTTTTTTTTTTATTCCCTTCACTTCTCTCACTCTTACCCTCTCTTACCCCCTCTTACTCTCTTCCTCTCTCATCTACGCCTCTCACGTTGTTTTGTTTTTCCGATTGACTACAAATGGTGACGCTAATGGGACGGGACGTAGCGCCATCTAGCCTCGCGCACCGCCAACAACGTCTATAACACGGGACTACCGGACCAAAGGCAGTCAGTCGTAAGGTCGGAGGAGTCAGCCGTTTGCAAGAGGCGATGGCCCTTCAGATAGCAGAATAAAATTACCCTCTTGCCTCGCGTGTCGCTGAGTTTCGCTTTTATTCTCCTGTGTTTACTTCCTTTTTTAAGTCCTCCATTCACCTCCGCCTTTCCCAACCCTTCGTAATCCTTCACTCTCCATTTATCGTTCTTATCATCGCTTTTAATCTCCTTCGTCCATCTACCTGCGTGAGTCTTTCTTATCTCAAGTTGTATTTACTTCATCTTTACCTGTTTCGCATCCCCCAGCGTTCACATTGAAGGAGGAGGAAGAGGAGGAGGAGGAGGAGGAGGAGGAAGGTGAGATGAGTAGGAGGAAAGAGTGAAGACATTATTATACTCTATGTCGCATTTTTTACTATTATTTCTTTTTAAATATATGAAACAGCTGTGATGTTGATCTAGTCGTGATATACTTGGAATAACTTTACATACACACTGAGTAGGGGAAGGAACACACACACACACACACACACACACACACACACACACACACACACACACACACACACACACACACACACACCACACACACACACACACACACACACACACACACACACACACACACACACACACACACACACACACACACACACACACACACACACACCACACACACACACACACACACACACACACACACACACACACACACACACACACACACACACACACACACACACACACACACACACACACACACACACACACACACACACACACACACACACACACACACACACATAGAAAAGATATTAAAAAAACCACGCAGAAATTATAAAAGGAGGAAAGAAAACACAGAAAACGGAATATAGAGCAAAGATATCAAGTGCTTCATGTGTTCGAGCGAGTCTGCGAACGAACCCGGAGTGAACCCTCGAAATGGAAACGCGAATAACCCCGCTGCACGAAGCTTCATGGAGGCGAGTGAGGCGAGTCGAGGGGCGGGAGTGAGCGGGAGTGAGCGGGAGGGTTGTTTGCTTCCCGGCGGTGAGGAGAATGGCCGGCGACGAGGACACATTTGTTGGCCATTGTTAGAGTCATGAGAGCGGCAGGAGAAACAGGCAGCGAGTAACGAGGTGGTGGGAGGCGAGCATGGCGGTGAGTGGGAGGGAGGGTTGGAGGGAGGAAGGAAAGAGTGAAGGTAGGAAGGTGAGTGGAAGGGAAATGCGTTACGTGAAGGAGGTGGAAGGTGATGAGGATGGTGGAAGAGGTGATGTTGAAAAGGATAGGATTTTGGTG
>JAPQNM010000049.1:4148160-4153160 GCA_029783475.1 Metacarcinus magister
TACCTCTTTGTTAGTCTCTCATTATCTTTCACACTCCTCCTGTGCTCTCTCTCTCTCTCTCTCTCTCTCTCTCTCTCTCTCTCTCTCTCTCTCTCTCTCTCTCTCTCTCTCTCTCTCTCTCTCTCTCTCTCTCTCTCTCTCTCTCTCTCTCTCTCTCTCCTTTTCTCCTCCCCTTCTCTCTCCACAATACCTTCGCTGGACCTAAATTTGCCCGGCTCCTCCTTTGTGTTCGGGAGAAGTGGAGAGGCTGCTGAAGGGGGAGGAGGGAGAAGAAAAAGGGGAGAGGAAGGGAAGGGAGAGGGAAGAAGAAGAGGAGAAAGGGAAAGGGAGTGTATAAAGGTGATTTGGTGATTCAAAGCCTTACATTTTTAAAGGAATTTCTAAGTATCTTACGTTTTCTTTCTCCTTAATCTCGTAAAACGTTAAAAAGTGTAGAATGTGTTTTGGTTTTTATACTTTATGGGTATCGAGAATTATTTTGAAAGGTATTAGGGTGTTTTAAAGGGATGGAAAAGGAGGAATCACTTATGTATGTTCGAAAAATACATGTAATTTTAGTATTAGTAAAAAAAAAAAATAATTAGTCTTGCATGAAAAGTCTACAAAACAGAAAGAAAACGAAGGTTCTGCTACCACATTGCAACACTTGAAAAACAAACTCACACACACACACCATTACACACACACACACACACACACACACACACACACACACACACACACACACACACACACACACACACAGGTAGTACAAAGACATTACAGTTGTACCTGAGGACTTACGTACACACACACACGCACACACACCTACACCTCGACACGCACATAAGAGCACACAGGCGTACAAAAGGGCACACGGAGGCATTGTTGCGTCTCGGAAGTGCCTGAAGGAGAGATTTAACTCCAACAATGTGAACCAACTCCCGGTGGACGCATGGGGGGGAGGGGAAGGGGAAGAGAGAGAGGGAGGAATGGGGAGAGAGAAGGAAACTGTTTAACTCTTCTGGTGGTGGTGTTACTGTGTTTCTCTCTCTCTTCTCTCTCTCTCTCTCTCTCTCTCTCTCTCTCTCTCTCTCTCTCTCTCTCTCTCTCTCTCATGCGTTAGTCGTTAAAGTTAATATTTATGCGCACAAATGATAGACTGATAGACATATAGATACATAGATAGATAGACAGACTAATATTCATACATATATACGTAGGAAAAAGGGACTATATAAATGAGCCTACAAACAGACAGATATATAGATAGGCCTAAGTATGTGACCTTCATTAATTAAAACTAGAAAGATGAGTGAGACCTTTTCATCTTTTTCTTCTTCTTTTTTCAACTCAGTAGTTTCCGAGCACTCAATAAGCAACATTCTTTTTATAGGTGTTGCCTTTTCCTATAGACACACACACACACACACACACACACACACACACACACACACACACACACACACACACACACACACACACACACACGCACAGACAGACACACACACGGAAACACAAACACACACACAAACACTACCACCACCCATCCACTCACACACACTCCCCCTCTCCCGCCCACTCCACCTCACGCCCCTAGAACCACTCCTCACAGCCCGCAGCGCCTCTGTTCCAGGAGCGAGGCAGTAATGGAGAAAAATGCCGTATCATCACTGGCAAGGAGAAGTCCACCGTCTCACCAAATTTTGTTCTCATCTACCAGCCGCGCCGCCGTCCACTTAAACACGTGCGCTCCTTCCACCCTTATCTCCCGGGCCTGTGTCTCGGCTGCACCCGACGAGACGCGCGGCCCCCGGGCGACACGTCTACAAGGCCGACCGTGGCTGGCGTCTCTTAGCACTTTTTTATAATTTTCATCATTTATTTGGAGGGATGGGAACAAGGGTGGTGGTGGTGGTGGTGGTGGTGGTGGTGGTGGTGGTGGTTGTATTAGTTTTTATTAAAGTTTTGTTTTTTTATGATTAATTTTGATTCCTGTGTTTATTTCCTCCATCTTGTTATGTATCAAATAGTGTTCCGTCTCCTCCTCTCCTCCTCCTCCTCCTCCTCCTCGTCTCCACCCTTTCTCGTTTTCTTTGTCCTTCTCCTCAAACTTTTCCTCGTACTTACCTTCATTCTTGCTATCCTCACTGTCTTACCCTCCCTCTCCTCCTCCTCCTCCTCCTCCTCCTCCTCCTCCTCCTTCTCCTCCTTTTCCTTAGTGGGCCTACCTCTTTCCCCTCACACACCCTTCCCCTCCACCCTTAGACAATAAGATCCAGTGCGGGGGGGCGGCGGGGAGGGGTGGGCGGGCGGGGTGTGAAGGGCGTGGGGTCAGGGCGTCGGTCATTATCATAACTAATGACGTCTCTTAATTAACATTCACGCCTGCGAGCAATTGCACACTCAGGCCTGGTTATTATTATTATTTTTTTTTTTTTATACCCCCGGCGGCCGACTGGCTTCCCACGCCTCCCCCCTTCCCTCCTCCCCCGGTGTGTGTGTGCGTGTGTGTGTGTATGTGTGTGTAGATGTGGTTTAAGTTAGGAAGGAAGGAAGGAAGAAAGGAAGGAAGGAAGGAAGGATAGGAGATAGGAAGAGAGAAGGAGAGGAGGTGGATGGTAGAAGTAAGGAAGGATAGATAGAATAAGATAAATCAAGAAGTAAAGATGGAGGGTAAGAAAGAAAGGAGGATGGATATAAAAGTAAGGGAGGGAGACCAGGAGGAGGAGGAGGAGGAGGACAAGAAAGAAGAAGAGGAGAAGGAGGAGGAGGAGGAGGAGGAGGAGGAGGAGGAGGAGGAGGAGGAGGAGGAGAAAAGCTATATAAAAAGATGAAACGTTCTCGGAGACTTCATAAAAAAAATTACGACAATAGATTTTAAGCAAAAGATTTATTTTTTTTATTCTATCTTGAGGTTTTTGAAGGTTAAGATAATGGCTGACTTGGTGCTTCAAGATTGATTGGTGAATGTCAGGAAGGTGCTACGTGACATACAGACAGACAGACACACACACACACACACACACAGACATACATACAGAGAGACGATAGACAGACAGACAGACACACAGACACACATACAGATACGACAGACAAACAGGAAGGCAGATAGATAGAAAGAAAGACAGACACAGACAGACAGACAGACAGACAGACAGGCAGGTAGATACACATACACATAAACAAACAAATAAACAAACACACACACAAGCACAGCACAAACGAGGCAGAAAATGACAAGCAGTACAAGCAAGATCTCTACACATTCAGGACGTGAGGAAAAAATTAAAGGAAAGGAAAAAAAGAGAAGGGAAAATAGAGAGAGAGCGACAGGAGGATCAACAAACAGAGAAGGAAAAAGAGAGAGACGGAGGCTTATAGACTTGTGATGCAATGTGCTGTGTTTAAATGAGGCTGTGTGTGTGTGTGTGTGTGTGTGTGTGTGTGTGTGTGTGTGTGTGTGTGTGTGTGTGTGTGTGTGTGTGTGTGTGTGTGTGTGTGTGTGTGTGTGTGTCTGTCTGTCTGTCTGTTCATCGTTCTTGTATGGATGTGTGTGCGTGCTTATATATGCTTGTGTGTGTGCGTGTGCGTGTGTGCGCGTGCGTGTGTGCGTGAGGGGACACAAACACCTGGATTACCTCTTTTTGGGGTGTTAAGCGAAGTCTGGCATCGAGGCGGAGACGTGACCTCCCCTTCCCCTTCCCTTCCCCTCTCTTCCCCTCTTCTTCCCCTCACACCCACCACCACTTACACCGTGATCCACTCCTTGCCGGCAGTGGTGATGGTGAGGACAGTGATGATAGTGGTGGTAGTGATGATGGTGATAGTGGTGATGGTGATGTTGGTGGTAGCAGTGGGTAGCAAAAGTGCATTATTACGATCTGTGTCACGTAACTCGGCGCTTCGCTAATTCGTCATCATTACCATATTTTTCCTCGGAGACTCTCAGTACGATCCGCGAGGCTGTGACGCCCTTTGCACCGAAACAATATTCCATTAAGAATCCAAATGCATCCAAATCACGCCGGATAAACGGGTGGAAGGAGAAAATCAACCGTAAACACCCCGGGGATAAAGGTGGCATTTGCACACACCTACGGATTGCTTTACTAGGAAGGGGGATTGTGGGTCTTGTGTGGAGGCTGCGGAGGGAGGGAGGGAGGGAGGGAGGGAGGGAGGGTGGGAGGGAGGCTGCACTTGGGATAATGGGTGCAGAGCAGAGTGTCAAAAGCAGTCGAATATAAGACACGTCCTTCCTTGCTCCCTATTGTGGTGGTGGTGGTGGTGGTGGTGGTGGTGGTGGTGGTGGTGGTGGTAAGGGGGTGGGTGATAGAAAGGAAGGAAGAGATAGGAGGGGTAGAGCGAGAGAGAGAGAGAGAGAGAGAGAGAGAGAGAGAGAGAGAGAGAGAGAGAGAGAGAGAGAGAGAGAGAGAGAGAGAGTGAGAGAGTGAGAGTGGCAGTAATCCATCCATTCAGGTGCAACAAAACGTGGAATATTGGAACTTACCCACCTCACACACACTCTCTCTCTCTCTCTCTCTCTCTCTCTCTCTCTCTCTCTCTCTCTCTCTCTCTCTCTCTCTCTCTCTCTCTCTCTCTCTCTCTCTCTCTCGCTCTCTCTCGCTCCGTGTGTCCCCCTTTCACGTTGTTCATCTTCCTCTTCTATTGTCCATTTACAGAATTTCTCACTTCGATTCACACAAGAACGAGGGACAAAAATCCTTTCCCATCCGCGAGGCGACTCAAAAACACACCACAAACCACTTGGCACAACATACACCCACCTCCTTCACTTTGCAAACCATTCAGGGAAACATACACAGAACCAGAGCACAGGAGGACTTGAAGGAGGAGGAGGAGGAGGAGTAGGAGTAGGAGGAAGGAAGGAAGGAAGGAGAAAAAATGGATGGGTGAAATAAGTAATAGGACAATATAGGAGAGAGGTGGAGGAGGACATGGAGGAGGAGACACACACACACACCCCAAAAAAATAAGAACGAATATATAATATAGCAAAA
>JAPQNM010000049.1:4160660-4168160 GCA_029783475.1 Metacarcinus magister
CCTACATTTTGCTTGTCCCATGTGGCTGTATGTATGTGTGTGTGTGTGTGTGTGTGTGTGTGTGTGTGTGTGTGTGTGTGTGTGTGTGTGTGTGTGTGTGTGTGTGTGTGTGTGTGTGTGTGTGTGTGTGTGCAATGAAGACGGTCTAATTTTGTGTCACCCTATTGTAATCACCCTAATAGGATCCGGTTTTGCGAGGCGATCAACGTAATATTACCTTACAGGATCGGAAGGACAAATAGGGTGAGGCGGGAGGAACACTATTAATAAAGGAGGAGGAGGAGGAGGAGGAGGCAGGAGGTAGGAGGACACACACACACACACACACACACACACACACACACAGCCAAGGTTACAGAACTTACCCTCAACACTCCTAAGTCTTGATGTAACGAAGCAGAGAAGTGTTACACATAAAATTCCTTGGTCCACTCATCCCAGGGTTTGGATACACTCGGGAGAGCTCTCGCGCCCTTGGGAAAATATTGACCTACCAGTGGGTGGAAGAAAAAAACTTACTTTCCCAACACTGCCCGACCCCACAATAAATTCCTTGCTGCCCCTTGAGTGTGAAAAAAAGAAAAAAAGTATATATGTGAGTGAGTTTTGTGAAGTATTTTGAAGCATCGCCGTGAGACTATGAGGAAGGTGAGGTTGTGTTTCATTGAGTGTGACAGCGACGGGTTGTAAGGTATAGCTGGTCTCCTTCTTACACTAGTTATTCTGTGTGTATTTTCCGTCATTCTCACTCGTTCTATGTATTCTATTAATTATGTTTTTATTCTGTTAGGTGTTAAACTTTCGTGTGATGAGTAAAGTTAATAATAAATACTGGCGGAATCATCTTCATACATTTACCATTATGAGTTTTGTCAGTAACGTAGGAAATAATGTTGTTAGGATTAATACAACTTTTCCTTCTTTCCCCTTTTATAGTTTATTTCTTTTCCCTGTCCTTGTAGTTAGTTTGTAGGATGCAAGTTTCGTTCTACAAGTTATCAAGTGTCATTGTGTTTCCTCTTCTGTGTGTTGTCATGTATTACAATTGTATATTATGAACAATGATCTGCAGCAAACCTTATACTTCAACAATAACAAATAGCACAGTACCATGATAAAACCTATATTATCGTTTATTTTTGTATTGCCAGAGTGATGCAGCCTGCTGGTCGTCACACTATTATCACACTCCAAAACTGTAGAGTACATGCTGGACAAATAAGATGTACATATTGGACAAAATAATAAGTTAATATGGTTTGATTTCCCGTATTTGTTCAGGTTCATGTCAGTCAGTCAGTCAGTCAGTCAGTCCTTCCTTCCTTCACCGACAGATAGACAAGCACGCACTAAACTGTCCTTAGCCAAACATTATACCTTCAAAGCCGTAATGTTGTAACGAAAAGAAAACCTTCACAGCGATATCAACCTAAACATTAAGACAAGACAGGGAAAGAAATCAAATAAAGGTAATATAGAAGTTTTATTATTTATTTTCCAGAGTGCAGTGAAGACTGACGTTATGTTGAACCTTAAAAGAAGATACAAAGGTGTGGTGACCCTGCCTGGTGACCCTGTCTGGTGACCTTGTCTGGTGACCCTGCCTGGTGACCCTGCCTGGTGACCTTGTCTGGTGACCCTGCCTGGTGACCCTGCCTGGTGACCTTGCCTGGTGACCCTGTCTGGTGACCCTGCCTGGTGACCTTGCCTGGTGACCTTGCCTGCGGATCCTAACTGCCTGGTGACCTTGCTAACCTGCACAACCTTCGTTTCACCTTAGTCATCCCTTCAAAGAAAAGGGATTAGAAAAGAAAAGGAAGCAACAAACATGGGAACATGGAGGAGGAGTGCTCCGCTGTCCAGCGACACACGTCCTCCGACCCCGTATGGCCTGGACTCAAGGCACTGATGAGTCATATGAGGCGGCGCGGCCCGTGTTGTCGCTGCAGCCACGCTGTCTGCCCTTCTAGACGTGTGTACCCGCCGCCACGTTAGCTGTGTAATTACCAACACACAACATTGACGGGCTCTAGTTTGCCCATGTGTCTCCTAGATGGAGACACGGTAGACTACCACCCAAACCAACCAAGGAGATAAAAGGGAAAATGATTAAGATTGAGATATAGATATCAATGGACGACAACTGAAGCACAAGATTATATTCCTTTTATTATGTTTAGGATCGATATTCCTTTCGTTATGTTAATCCATCAGTCATCGGAATACTTGTTTAATGTATAAATTCCATTGCATTTGTGTCACTTGTTTCCAAGGTGAGCTAGAACGTGGCATGGCTGCTGTACGATAACCCTAATTAATGACCTTGGATGTATAGTGTCAAGGTTACGGTAGTTTGTGTCACTATTATGTGTTATAATGTTTTTTATAGAATGTTGTACTACCAAGAAGCATCGATACAGCCAGCCAGCTCTTGTATTTCCTTTATATAATAGTGTTGTCCATTGTTAATCTTCGTAGCTGGAGGAAGGAAGCATAACTACCCTTGAGGCTATTTATTACAAAACAATGGATTAATTTAAGGATTTGTAGGCACTGCACAACAAGCAGACACACTCACACATAAACACACACATAAAGCACATGTAAAACACACGCAAAACACACAAAACTCACGCAAAACCACACCATTTACACATTTGATTGGTATACCTGACGTACGAGACTTAAGATCGTACGATACACTCACTTGTTTTAGTAATTTTTCTAATACTTCAAGGTATAAACAAGCAGCAAATCATGTTTTTTATTTGCATTCATTAAATTTCATTGTGATTTATGCTCAAACATCTCCACAAGCGTCCTTATTTATGATATTACGTATTAAAGAAGAAGGTGTCACGTCATCACCTCGCATCACCTACCACAAGGAGTTGACTTTCTGCGGAGGCAACATCTATCCCCGTTAGTGTTATTTAAATGGCTCTAATGCCTTAACGAGTGCCAATATAACCCCTTGGAGGACGCCCGAGGACAGAAGGAAGGAGAGGGAACCATAGGAACGACAGAATACACCGCTTGGAGAGGAAAACTTGGGGAAAACAGCAAGATAAGGTCTGTGTGAGTGTGTGTGTGTGTGAGTGGCGTCACCTGCCGGTGATCTTGACGCCATTTTGGTTTTTGGTTATACTCGCACTTTGGTGAGGCTGTGTGCACAACATAGCCTAGCTGTGTGCACTTTGGTGAGGCTGTGTGCACAACATAGCCTAGCTGTGTGCACTTTGGTGAGGCTGTGTGCACAACATAGCCTAGCTGTGTGCACTTTGGTGAGGCTGTGTGCACAACATAGCCTAGCTGTGTGCACTTTGGTGAGGCTGTGTGCACAACATAGCCTAGCTGTGTGCACTTTGGTGAAATGGTGTGCACAAAAATAGCGTAATAGAGTACACAAGTACACAAAGTAGCGTAATAAAGTGCATCAAACCATACGTAATAATGACACGTCTCACATTATCATGTTATAGTGAAATATATTAAGCAAGTGTATGGAGATATAAACTTTGACAGAGATTCTCTTTAATTACTGATGATAAAACGATGACATGAATGGTAGTGTTGGGTTGGTGAGATGATTAGTTGATCAGCGGCGGCCACGGCACGACGACGTGCGCCCAAATAACCAGGGTGTCTAGGGACGCTTTCACACGTCACGACCACGTTGTCGCCACGGCGCCCATTTGATGCCAGTCCGACGAAGCGCCGTGGGCGGCGTGAAATGTACGTAGTACTGGCGCGCTATGGACGTGCTCACACTTGTCGACCTTCCGCTGTCTCGACTCGACGGCGACGTTGTCTAATAGATAATTGTCAAATTCTGTGTGTGTGTGTGTGTGTGTGTGTGTGTGTGTGTGTGTGTGTGTGTGTGTGTGTGTGTGTGTGTGTGTGTGTGTGTGTGTGCGCGCGTGTGTGTGCGCGTGTGCGTGTGTGTGTGGCCGGATCGAGCTGAAACTTGTCGGGGGTACTCAGTGGGACCCCCTGTGTGTCTTCCATGGGTCTTTTTTTTTTCTTTTTTTTTCTTTTCTTTTCTTTTTCCTGGCAAGGCCGGGTACTCTGCTTGTTATTTATACCATTTGAATCCATAATAACATATTTTACACATATTACTAGCATGCAAATAATAGTTTAAAAGTAGTATTAAGACAATGTCCTTGGTATGTAAAGAGGATATATCGGGAACTTAGATGGAGCGTTAATAACAATGATAAAAAAATAATTATGATAATGATAATAATAATAACAATAATAATCATAATCATAATAGTACTACTACTAATAGTCATAATGATAATTGTAGCCTTTAATAACGAGTCGCACAGTGCTCCTCAATTACCTTACTGCTTTAATATCGAGGTGAGTTGGATGGGAAAAAAATTGGAATGAGTTATTATCGGTGGAAACATTTTAGTTCACCCTTTGTCTCGCGTTGCCGCCACGCCGAGGGGAAAAAATGGAAATAATTTGTCACGGAATTCACATATTTGTAAAATGTTTTATTCATTTTTTCGAAGTACATATATTTTTTTATGGGTTATGTATATGTTTTGTGATGGAGGAGGGGGAGGAGGAGGAGGAGGAGGAGGAGGAGGAGGAGGAGGAGGAGGAACATATAGGAACACATAGGAAGAACAAACAGCAACAGGCCTGCTGGCCCTTACGAGGCTGTTTGTGAGTACACTATCTAGTCTAGAGTGAAGGATACAGGATAGTAAGGGTGAAGGCTTCTCTCCCCAGCCATGGCTGGCAGGGAAAGGAAGGCCAACCAAGACCAGACTGTCACTACCAATACTGCTACCACTACTTCCTGGCAAGCGATGTCAGGCCACTAGCGACGTCTTTTGAATCGACATTTCGTAAGTTAGGTACATCAGGATGAACTTACTCAAAGTTTGCTACGTTAACGGATAGTATTTTAGTTGTGGATTGGCTTCTAAATATTTGTCAAGTCTATTTTTGAACGTAGTAATTGTTTTACTGTCGACGACATTGGCGGGCAGGGAGTTCCAAACGTTAACGATCCGATTGAAAAAGAAGTGCTTGGCTTTGTTTGATGTGAATCTTTTACCAGTAATCTTAAAAGAATGATGTCTTCTTGTTATATTTGATCAATCAAAAGTAATGTAATCTTCTGTATTGATATTATCGAATCCTTTGATTATCTTGAACATTTCAATGAAATCCCCTCGCATCCTTCGTTTCGGTGGTAATGGCAGGTTAAACATAACTTATTGCCAGTATTAACCCTTACACTGCCGAGGTCTTTTCTAAGTGTTCGATTTATAGATTTTAAAAAAAAATTATGATTTTATTCAAATTTTTCTTATTAATGATAAAAATAAATATTAATGATACAAAATAAATATTAATGATAAAAAATAAGTAATAATGATAAAAATAAATAATAATGATAAAAATAAATATTAATGATAAAAATAAATAATAATGATAAAAATAAATATTAATGATAAAAATATATATTAATGATAAAAATATATAATAATGATAAAAATAAATATTAATGATAAAAATAAATATTAATGATAAAAATAAATATTAATGATAAAAATAAATATTAGTGATAAAAATAAATAATAATGATAAAAATATATATTAATGGTAAAAATAAATATTGGCACTAATTGGTCCACTGAAGACTATTTAAGAAGGAAGACAGAGGAGGAGGAGGAGAAGGAGGAGGAGGAGGGGGAGGGGGAGGAGGGGGAGAATATTATGATTTTGCTGTAGGAGTTTGGAGAGAGGGAGAGAGAGAGAGAGAGCGCGATAGAGATAGAGAGATAAATAGAGAGAATAAATAGTTTTAGGCGTATCACACATGCGTATATAGTGTTTAATATTATAGTAATGATAAAACTGAGTCCAGATTCGTGTTCAGTATGACCGAAAACCTTTAGGTACAAATTATCATGAAATTCCGATGTGTGGAAATTTTTCATGAAATTTTCTAGGGTGACACCTAAGATTTTTTTTCATGAAATCCTGTTTTTCAAAATAACTCGAAAAGTATGAGGTTTACGTAAAAAACATACTTAATAGTAAATATAGAGCAGAAGACGCCCGTTCTTTTGAGATTTACTAGAATGTAATTGGAATGTAAGTAATGGAGATATTGATATATTTGTATTTTACACCAAACCTCTATTTAATTACATTTTTCTCCTAAACCAAAAGAGTAATTTACAAACGGATGACACCATCAGATAGAACTTGTCAAGTTGAACAACTTTGTTTCTATACATCTTTGTTGTAGGACTAATACTTTACTTGGAAAATGACTAAACTATTTTGGACTCAAATTCTGGTGGAAATTTTCGGGCCAAAAATTTCACGAATCCATTTTCATCACAAATCCACGAAAACTTATATTGAAGTTAAAGGTTTTGAAATTAATAATAATACATGTTAAGGAAGTGTTGCTGTTGGAGTAAATAAATATTAATAATTATAATAATAAATATTAATGATAAAAATAAATATTAATGTTAAAAATAAATATTAATGATAAAAATAAATATTAATGATAAAAATATATATTAATGATAAAAATAAATATTAATGATAAAAATATATATTAATGATAAAAATATATATTAATGATAAAAATATATATTAATGATAAAAATAAATATTAATGATAAAAATAAATATTAATGATTAAAAATAAATATTAATGATAAAAATAAATATTAATGATAAAAAATAAATATTAATGATAAAAATAAATATTAATGATAAAAATATATATTAATGATAAAAATAAATATTAATGATAAAAATAAATATTAATGATAAAAATAAATATTAATGATAAAAATATATATTAATGATAAAAATAAATATTAATGATAAAAATATATATTAATGATAAAAATAAATATTAATGATAAAAATATATATTAATGATACAAATAAATATTAAGGAGGAGGAGGAGGAGGAGGTAGAGGAGGTAACAATGCTTAATTCTTTTTCTTCATGGCGCAATAAATAACAGAACACCATTTATTTTTTATGGCTTATTCCTTCTTCCTCCTTTTTTTTCCGTCCTTCCTTCCTTCCTTCCTTCCTTCCCTCCCTCCCTCCTTATCACATTCCCTCCTCTTCTAAGCTTCCTCCCCCTCCTCTCTTTACTCTTCTCCCTGCTGAAGCTCCACCACCCTCACCCCTTCACCCTCCCTCCATCTCCTCCCTCCTCTCTCCTCTTCTTCTTCTCCCAGCATCCATCCCAACCATCCATCCATCCACCCAACCATCCATCCATCCATCCATCCATCCATCCACCCATCCATCCATCCATCCATCCCTCTCTCTATCCATCCATCCATCCACCATCCATCCATCTATTATAATTTCATGGCATTGGAGTGAGGTGTAAACAGTATTATTTTTATTTATTTATTTTATTTTTATTTTTTATTTTTATTTACACATTAAATTATACAGCAAATGAATGACAGGTAAGGTTAAGC
>JAPQNM010000049.1:4173160-4180660 GCA_029783475.1 Metacarcinus magister
GACACATGAAAGACTGCCTCATTTTTGTTACACCAACTCGACGGTGAAATAATTTCTTCCCCTTGTAATTGGTGACGGTAAAAAAAAGTTTTCTCTGTGGTGTAGTGGCAATGTGTGGGCCTCGACGTGCTCTAGCCGCAGCCTGGCGCAGGAGGTCGGCAGGGCGACAAGGCGGCGCGGCTCAAGGGGCGTCGCCTCACAAACCTCTTCCCACTGATTCAAAGAAATTCCAACCGTCGACTGTAAAATGAGAATGAACGAGATAAAGCACCTCAGGTGACCTGTAATCACTCACTTTTCCATCCGAGCAATAATAATTGAAATAAAAAGTCAGACCCCCACGCCGACCTGGACCACCAAAGGTCGCTAAACGCACCTTCAGTATCTGACGCTCCTTCGCCGAGTGCTTCGAGAGTTGCGGAATCTATTGGTGCCAAATCATGCGGTGTCTCTCCGCCACTTTTCTCCCGAGCCATTCATCAAGGAAACAAAACGGACAATCCCTCCTTGAGCCTCCACCGCGCTGCGCCCCCCACCAGGCCCGGGCTGGAGAGCCCCTTAGAGCCGGCGCCGGGCTGGTGGCTCGTCCTGATAAAGGTGGTGGCTCTTGGAGGGCCCGAGGAGCATCCTCGACCCTGGGAAATCCCGACCTACTTCCCCACTCTAGCCCCAGGGGGTGTGCGGCCACCGGCGGGTTATGCTAGCCACCCAGGGGCGGCCTTCTTGGTGGTCGCGTCCAGGTGGCGGGGGCGCGGACGCTTCGCACAGCTGGCCCTGGAAGCGTGGCCACCTTCACGGTGAGATGGAAATTCCAGAATTGGTGTGGCGGAAAAAAGCTGGCGGCGACAACATGGCCGTCGCCCCTCGGAGGGAAAGTAAAGCCTCGCCTCGCTGGCCGAGGACAACGCCCGCCAGGACACCGTGGTGGGGTCCCGCAGCCCAGGGCCCTCGTTCCACTAGGGAAGTGAAGGTGTGTGTCTTCTGATGCGAACACTTACTTCAATCTTCTCCTCTCCTCTACTCTCCTCTTCTCTCCTCTCACTTCTCAAATCTTGCCGGCCATCTTGCATCCTTGTTTCCCAAGTCTCGTGTTACTCTCGCATCGCTGTGGAAGTTTGCCTCGAGACGAGCCTCACCGATGCTCGTCGGCCTCACTCACTCATCCCTAGATAAAGAAGGGTGGCTTGAAGGCGCACGTGTCCTGCGGCCCCGAGGGTGAGGTGCGTCAGTGCAAATCAACTTTTTCCAGGCCGGCGGAGGGGCGGCGCCGAGTCTGGATGCGCCTTGACAAAGCCCCGCGACGCACGGGTTGGCATTACATTTTGGGTTTTCGTCGTTAGCTCTCACGGTAACTTTGATGGCGAGCGAGTCCCGCACTTAGCGCAAGGCCCTCAAATCAAAGGGAGAGTAAGAGAAAGAGAGAGGAAAAAAGTAATTTACTCCGTCTGTTTGCAAAAAGTGAGTGATTACTTGAGTATCTCCAACAAGGAGATTCCGTGATCCTCTGAATGGAGTGCTAATGGAGGGTCAACCAGGCCTCCTCACTTTGAGAGACCGTGCACGTCGGAGGAACCGGGGACCAAGCACACTCAAGGGCACTGTGCCTCGCTTCATTCATGCTGTTCACGCCACCTGTCACCCACCGAGGCCGATACACGCCTCCACCTGTGCCTTCTGCGCCTCCTGCACCTAACGACTCGAACACCAACCAAAAGATGAATTTACGGCAAAACGAAATGTAATTATGTGCATCCAGAAAACGTGTTTTTGTGTAGAGTTGCGTGTATGTGTGTGTGTGTGTGTGTGTGTGTGTGTGTGTGTGTGTGTGTGTGTGTGTGTGTGTGTGTGTGTGTGTGTGTGTGTGTGTGTGTGTATGTGTGTATGTGTGTGTGTGTGCCTGGCGCGTCTGCTGAGAATACAGAAGGCCCTGGCGAGTGCTTGAGTCTGGATCCCCCTCTGTTCCGCCCAAGAGCCTTAATGCCCCTGCAAGTTGAGAAAGAGCGCCTCTTGTTTACGTGGCCACCCGAAATGTGAACGTGCTCAAGAAGGGGCTGTGGGAGAGAACCATTCCTCGCTGAGTATTTACCGGAGAGAGTCGGCGTGTGTGTGGCAACCCTCGAAGCGGCTTTCCTCTCACTCCTGTTTCTCCCTCGCTCCTCTCCCCGAGCTGACCTACACATCAAAGAGGAGTTTGTGCTGCTGCAGAGCTTTCGTATTGTTCCCTCATGAAGTATTTACCGCGAAGCCCCTGCCGTGTTGAGCCGTCTTCAGGAGTGGATGACCGGGCGGGCGTGCCTCCCTGCAGCCCGACGCCGCCGCCGCCGCCTCTCAGGGTCCTTGCCTCCCCTCGCCCTTCTCCTCCTCCTCCTTCTCCCTCTTCCCTCCCTTCCTCCTTCATCACCTACCGTCGCCCTCTTAACCCTACCGGCCCTTATCTGTGCCCATATCTCCTACACTGCTTGTTCGTGATGCCCTTTTTCCCCTCTCTCTCATATCTCCTTCATACCTTCCTTCACACCTTGCTTTCCTTTCCATTTTTTAGTATTTTTGAACACTTTTTATTTAGGTGGGGGTCATTGTGTGTGTGTGTGTGTGTGTGTGTGTGTGTGTGTGTGTGTGTGTGAGTGTGAGTGTGTGTGTGTGTGTGTAATTTGTCAAGAAGAGAGAAGAAAAGGATGCCATGTATGTGTATATTATGACATTTTCTTGACGTTTTATCCTTCGTGCGAGGTGACACGCATGGAAAAGTTTGTCTGTTGCCTTCACTTGTAACGAGGAGGAAGAGGAGGAAGAGGAGGAAGGAAGGAGGAGGAGGAGGAGGAGGAGGAGGAGGAGGAGGAGGAGGAGGAGGAGAGGTAACGCGTACACTCACCCTTCAAACTCTAAAAGGAAGTTTCCATCACCTCGTCTTGTAGGTTCGTGTTGTACATTATTCATTTTGTTATTCATCGCCCGGCCTTAGAAGCCTCGCTGGGGGGGGGAGGAAGGGAGGAAGGAAGGAAGGGAGAGGGGTGGTGCACCAGACCATCCTGCTCCCTTAACACGTCCTACACGTCCTTACTCTTCAACTTATTAACAGATAACATGGAAGAAAAAATATGAAATCAGTGTTCTTGTCAAATGAATTAAGAAAATACACACAAAAAAAAATTCTTTACTCTAATTACTTTACAGAGAACGATATAAAAAAAAAAATGCATTAAGAAAACAGACAAAAAAAACTTTCTTTACTCTAATTACTTTACAGAAAACGATAAAAAAAAATCTAAAAATAAGTTTACAGACGAAATATAAGTAAAAGAAACACAATACAATGCTCATCGGCGATAATGTGAGAGAGTGTAAGTGAACGAAATGCTTAGGGAGCGGGATGGCGCCCGTGGGTGTCCGGCTGGACGAGGGCGCGACCCAGGTCCTCTGAGGGCGAGGTAACGAGGTCCTCCTTCAGATTTAACGATGCTGGAGGAGAGGGAGGGAGGGAGAGACGATGACCCTGGCTGCCGGACGGTGACACGCCTTGGAGGACGAGGAGGAGGAGGAGAGGAGGAGGAGGAGGAGCTAAATGGGAATAACATAGGGAAGTTATAGAAGAGAGAGAGAGAGAGAGAGAGAGAGAGAGAGAGAGAGAGAGAGAGAGAGAGAGAGAGAGAGAGAGAGAGAGAGAGAGAGAGAGAGAGAGAGAGAGAGAGAGAGAGAGAGAGAGAGAGAGAGAGAGAGAGAGAGAGAGAGAGAGAAAAGTTAAAGGAGGGTAGGAATGGAAGGATGAGTGAGGATGGAGGAGTGGGAGAGGGGGGCGGGGAAGGCTGAGAGAGGAGGAGAGAGAGAGAGGGAGGGAGGGAAAGAGGAGGAAGCGTTGGTTTCCCCTCATGAAGGTGACGAAGGTGCTAACAAGCGTCCAGGTAGAGGCAGATAATGATAATGATGATGATAATGATAATAATAATAGTAGTAATGATAATGAGTTACTACTACTACTACTACTGGTGTTTGTATATTTTTTTCTTCTACTACTACTACTACTACTACTACTACTACTACTACTACTACTACTACTACTACTACTACTACTACTACTACTACTACTACTACTACTACTTTTACTACTATTACTGAAAACAAAATACTAAAATACCTGTTGTCTTTCTGTTGATCTGTAGACAGCGATGTTTTTCCTGTTGTTTATGCGTGCAGGGTCCCCATCAGTACCTGGCGGGCTAATGACTCACCTGCGTTGGGGTGCTCAGGTGTGCCCGCCCCTTCACCTGCCTTTTAATTCCCAGGCACGCGAGGGCTCGGTCACTCTGCCTACCTTTACCTGCCTCGACCTGCCTCGCTTACTTAATAATAATACGTGTGTGTGTGTGTGTGTGTTTTCTTCAGGATTTGTAGAAGTGTAAATGTGGATTCTTAATTGAGAGAGAGAGAGAGAGAGAGAGAGAGAGAGAGAGAGAGAGAGAGAGAGAGAGAGAGAGAGAGAGAGAGAGAGAGAGAGAGAGAGAGAGAGAGAGAGAGAGAAAGAGCTATTTGGGGAAAAGATAGTAACTTGAGTCTTATTCTGTTGAGGCTTATGTGGGGATGGTAGTCTCTCTCTCTCTCTCTCTCTCTCTCTCTCTCTCTCTCTCTCTCTCTCTCTCTCTCTCTCTTTCTCTTTCTCGGAGATTCTGATTTTACGTCGATTCTTCGTTTCTGATTTTCATTTTGAGTGGATTCTTATTATCAGGTGGATTTGTATATTGTGTGGATTCTAAACTCATTGTATTTAGGTTCAGGTGGAATTATGTTACGTGTGGATGCTTAGTTTACGTGGATTTAGTCATCAGGTCATCATTTAGTCATCGTAGTGTGGCATCTTCTATTTGTATTAACTAACATAATTAAAATACTACAAAATCAAGGGATTATACATTATGCATTAAGCCGAGGAAGGGAGTAAGTGAGTGAGTGAATAAGTGACGGAGGAAAGGTTGAGAATCGCTGGATTAGGAGAATTCTGCTGATTTTTATTCATTTATTTTTTCGTCTTTCTTCTCAAGATTGACATGTCCTTTAGCGCGCTCTTGTTCCTTTCAATAAATTTCCCCTCCTTTTCCTCCTCCTCCTCCTCCTCCTCCTCCTCCTCCTCCTCCTCTTCCTCCTTATTTTCAACGGTCTCCCTACCTCTACCTCTTTCCCAAAACCTCCCTGTCATTTCTCTCCATTTCCCTCCATCATTTTCTTTCCCTCCTCCTATTCCTCCTCCTCCTCCTTCTCCTCCTCGTCGTCTCTCACAACATTCTCCCTTCCTTCCTTCCTTCCTTCCACCTCCGCATCTTCCCCAAGCTTCCCTCTCATCTCCCTATCCTTCCATCCCTCTCTTTTCTCATCTCTCTACCCTCTCTCCTCCCTCCTTCCCTCCCTCCCTCCCTCCCTCTCTCCCTCCCTCTCTCCCTCCCTCCCTCCCCCGCGACCACCTTCAATAAAATTTAGTTAATAAGTTCCAAGGATCAATAATCTCTTCAGAACAGCAAGTCGTAGATCAAGATTTCATAACTTTAAACGATATTTTTGTTTGCTGACCACTTACGTTCCTCCTCCTCCTCCTCCTCTCCTCTCCCTCCTCCTCCTCAGTAACCCCCCTTTCCCCTCGGCGCCTCCCCTAGCGTCTCTTCCTCCCCTCGTCGCCTCCCCTCGCCCCTTTCTCTCGTCCCTTCCTCATATTCTCTTTCCTTGTTTCCTTCAGCAAACAGTGGCAGACGCGTCACTCTGGAGGTCCACTGTGTGAGGTCTTAGCTGACTCTCTCTCTTTCTTTCTCTCTCTCTCTCTCTCTCTCTCTCTCTCTCTCTCTCTCTCTCTCTCTCTCTCTCTCTCTCTCTCTCTCTCTCTCTCTCTCTCTCTCTTTATTTTCCCTTCCCTTCCTACTTCTCTTCCACTTCCTCGCACTCCCTCAATCTCTACTCCTCCTCCTCCTCCTCCTCCTCCTCTCTTCGTAAACTCGTCCCTCTTTTACTTCAAAGCATATATAAATTTCTGCCTCTCTCTCTCTCTCTCTCTCTCTCTCTCTCTCTCTCTCTCTCTCTCTCTCTCTCTCTCTCTCTCTCTCTCTCTCTCTCTCTCTCTCTCTCTCTCTCACTTTAAGAATCATAGGTATACATATTTACAGGTTCAAAGAGGGCGCCTTTTTATGTACTTGCTATTCAAAAACAATCTTTTTATTCTCTATTTTTTTCTTTCTCTTTCCCTCTCTCATATGTGTCCAGGTAGAGGCAGTAATTAATGATGGACAAGCTAGAACAGGTGTCTGGTTCTCCTTCAGGTGTTTGTAGGTGCTGCCCAGGTGGTCCTCAGGTGAAGGAAGGTATCAGGTGCAGGTGAAGAGTGACTGGTACCTGTCTTGATTGTGTAGTCATTTTTATTCTAAGTTACCACGCTCCTAAATTTATCGTAGTAAAAAGTAGAGATGAAAAGAGTTGAGATTAAAAGAGGTTGGTAATGTAGTGACTGATTCTGATATTGTTTCTCTAGGATATGTGATGAATTTTTATAAACTCGGAGTAAACTCATTTTTGTGTCTTATATATTTACTTACTTATGATGAGTGTAGACGGAGGATGCGCTGGTGTGAGGCTGCGACAGTGTAATTTAATATCGATAAGGTGGAACTCAAGATATTAAGCATTTTATCTGGTATTTCTTACTCACGTTGGAAGTATATTGATAAAAAACGTAGGATTTGCGTATGTATAGAAGTACCTAGGTGTGATGTTAGGTATTGTAAGTAGAGTTATATAGAAGAGCATTGAAGTGTGTTGAGGTGGTAAGGTTAGGTGTGGTATAAGGTTGTAGGTGACTTAATACAGGTAATGAAATGAGTTTGTATTTATAAGAATCCACCTGAAACAAGAATCTATTTAGAAACCCTATGAGACTAGGGAAAAAAAAATGTGCTAGATAGCGAGAGAAAAAAGAGAAAGAAAAAAAGAATGAACTGCCGCCCACCCACTCACCCATCCATCCGCCCACCCATACCTAACAATAACCAAAGGGGCCTAACCTACCCTCCTCCTATTCTCTACTCACTCTCTCACTCTCTCACTCACTCACTCCCTTTCTGTGTTTTTCTCTTTTAACCCTCCCTCCCCTCCCCTCTCTCCCCTCTCTCTCTCTCTCCCCTCTCTCTCCCCTCTTCCATATTGCTTCTTTGTTGCACGACCTTTCTCTCCCACCAGGCGCTGCAGAAAGCAAACAACCTGCGTCAGACACTCTTCGGCCTCCCCCACCTTTTTTTCGGGGGTGGTGAGGGAGGTTGAGGGGGGGGGTCGCCATTTTGAATATTGAACCATTGCTCTCTAGGAGGTTGAAGGTGAGGAGGAGGAGGAGAAGGAGGAGGAGGTGGAGGAAGTGGTGTGATCTACTTTATGAGTGATGATTCGAGGCTTTGATAAGTGGGTGAGGTAAGTATTTATTGGGTTTGGATGTAAGGGCGTGGGTGTGAGGGCGTGGGTGGGCGTGGGTGGTGGTGT
>JAPQNM010000049.1:4198160-4225660 GCA_029783475.1 Metacarcinus magister
CTCCTCGCTCCCCTCCTCTCATCTCCCCTCTCCGCCCCTAATCACAACACCTCCGCATCTGTCCACAGCCTGTCCACCTTAATTAAGAGAGTCACCCTAATAATATTATTCTGTCACTCCTCCTCCTCCTCCTCCTCCTCCCTCCTCCTCCTCCTCCTTCTCCTCCTCCTTCAAACCAACCTGTGTCTTGCCTCATCATTATCATTAGTATTGTATTCAGGGATTATTATTATTGTTATTATTATTATTGTTATTGTTATTATTATTATCATTATTATTTTTATTATTTTAAAAGTGGATGTGTGACGTTTGTTAGATATTGTCTTCTTGTGGTATAGACTTATCTCTCTCTCTCTCTCTCTCTCTCTCTCTCTCTCTCTCTCTCTCTCTCTCTCTCTCTCTCAGACACACACACACACACACACACACACACACACACACACACACACACACACACACACACACACACACACACACACACACACACACACACACACACACACACACACACACACACACACACGGGAGTATGAATGAACAGGAAATGATGTGGCCTCGCAATGTCACATCCTCGCACGTCATGTTCCTTTTCTTTCCTCATACAAACGCTCACTCGTCACCTCTCTCTCTCTCTATCTATCTCTCTCTCTCTCTCTCTCTCTCTCTCTTTGTCTGTCTGTTGTAGTTACGGTAATTTTAATATAACTTGAATGTGGTTTTAGTGATATTGACAAAACGAAACTGTGTAAAGGAAGTGGAAATTAGGATTATAAGGGATAAAGTTATGTTATTATCCACGTAACTTTATCCCTTTTTGTTTTGTTTGTGTTTTTCGTATTAAAAGTTAACGAAAGAGAGTGTAAGGTGAGGCAAGTTATAAAGTAAGATAAGATAAGATCATTTATTTGTCACATTGTTCTAGATTGATGCATACAAGTGAAATTATTTATAGCAAAAATGAGGTAAACGATGAAAATATATAATCAGATAATGGTGAAGGATGAACTCAATTTAATCTTGGTTTTAAATAGTTATCTTGATGATGTTTTTTTTCTATTAAGTGTAAAGAGAATAAAGTGTAACCGATGAAGTGAAAAGGTGTAAGATAAAGTTAATATAATAATGTCTTTCTCTTGGCTTTTGATATCATTATTACATTCTCTTAGTCATTAATACAGTGAGAAATTAAACGAAAATGACATGATTCTAATGAAATAGTAAATAATAATACCAATAAAAGCTCATTTTATATATAGTTTTGTGCGATAAAATGTGTAGTTAAGTTATAATCAAGTTAAAGTCGTGTATATGCATTTGTATTCCTAATTATTTGATGGAGAATTTTTTTAAGAGTAGTTTAAAAAAGAAAATATTAATACAAGCTTTCTAAATAATATAATATAACACCAAAGCCTCTTATGTATTTGAATTAACTTTGTGTGTTTGCAATTAAAAGTAAGAAAGAAGAAATACTGCCGACCAATGAGAGAAAGAGAGAGAGAGAGAGAGAAAAAGAAAGAGAAAGAGAAAGAAAGAGAGAGTTGAACATGGAAGCGGTTAAAAAAATGTTAAAAGATTAATGTAAATTTTTTTTTTTTTCTCTCTCTCTCTCTTTCACTCTCACACACACACACACACACACACCACACACACACACACACACACACACACACACACACACACACACACACATACATTGTCAACAAGGAAGTGATGCCTTGCTTTGTACTCTTATTAACGCCCTTAGTGTTGTCTCAGGTGGGTGGAGGAAACGGAGCAGGGAGGAGGAGGAAAGGGGAGGAAGGAAGTGGTAGGGGAAGAGAAAGAAAGGAGGAAGGGGAAGGGAAGAAATATAATGTTGATGAGTGTGTGAAGCTATGGAGAAAGGGGAGGAGGAGGAGGGGAGGAGGAGGAGGAGGAGGAGGAGGAGGAGATTGCGCCTGAGGGAGGAGCCTGAGGTAAACAGGGAGGAGGACAAAGGTGGAGAAGAGGTCAGAGGTAGAAGGAGATTACGTGAGTCCATTTGTGGTCGTCTTTCACGGGTCGTCGCCATGTTGTTGTTGTCGTGGGGGATTAAAGGGAGCCTGGTGAGGAGGGGGGAGGAAGGGGGGGAGGGGGGGGAGGAAGGGAGGGGTGGGGAGGGGAGGGTCGTGAGAAGTTTGAGGAGAAGGTTGTGAGTGTAGGGTGTGACTGTGTGTGTGTGGGTGGGTGTGTGTGTGTGGGTGTGTGTGTGGGTGTGTGTGTGAATTGTAGTTTTATTTATGTATTTATTTGTTGCCTAAAGTTCCCTGTTTTATTTTCTTAATTAAAACAGACCAAAAGGAAAGTTTTAATATACGAAGAAAAATAATTATAATACATCAATTAAATAAAGTATAATAAAAATAATGGATGGTGAGGCAAAATATATAATAAGAAGTAGATACAATGTGTTAAAATCTCATTATTTCCTCATTAATAAAGTATCGATAACAGACAGTAACATAATTTCTTAACCACACAGTCAATAGTAACTTCAAAATCACATAGTTACTCATTCTTCCTTCAACTCACAGCCAAAAATAACATAAAAAACCAGAAAATAAAGAAAATCTGAGCTATATCCTCTTCTTCCTATTTATATCCTCCTCCTCCTCTTCCTCTTCCTCTTCCTCCTCCTCCTCCTCATGACCAATTCTCGAGACAGTCTAAAATCTTAAAATAAAACACTGCACCACGACAGCTAATCCCGATCCAATCCTCCTCCTCCTCCTCCTCCTCCTCCTCCTCCTCCTCCTCCCCTTCCCCTTCCCCTTTCTCATGACTATAAACAAGTGGGTGAAATTGCAACAGCTATAAGATTCCCAAAAGCCTGCTTCCTTCAGCCCGTCAAAGCCCTCAAGATTGTCAAAGCCCAAAGAAGCTCTCCTCGGCCTCCTCCTCCTCCTCCTCCTCCTCCTCCTCCTCCTCCTCCTCCTGCACAACACCATTCATCTCAGTCTGCCGTGAATAGCAAGAGACTGATGCTGCGACGCTAAAACTCACTCGTATCTTTTTGTCTGTGTATCTTTTGCGTTCTTGCCGGAGATAAAAAAAGAGAAAGAGAGGAAAAAAAATGAGGGAGGGAGGGAGGGAGGGAGAGGCAAGCAGGCATCAGATTACCCGGTTCACAGTGATCTACTTGAGAAACAAAGAGAGAAAGAGAGAAAGAGAGAGAGAGAGAGAGAAGAGAGAGAGAGAGAGAGAGAGAGAGAGAGAGAGAGAGAGAGAGAGAGAGAGAGAGAGAGAGAGATGGAGAGAATTCGCTTGTAACTTCGTTTTTTTGTATTACTTTCTTTCAATCTGTCTGTCTGGCTGTCAGCGGTTTACATTTGAAAGTTTCTTGTGGATCTCTCTCTCTCTCTCTCTCTCTCTCTCTCTCTCTCTCTCTCTCTCTCTCTCTCTCTCTCTCTCTCTCTCTCTCTCTCTCTCTCTCTCTCTCTCTCTCTCTCTATTACTTTTTTTTATTGCAATTATATCACTTCCTTTTCATTTGGATCAGGAACGGTTAGTTTTTTTTCAATTTTCTTTTTTTTAAACCGGAAAAAATGTTCACTCCTACAATGTTTACATCGAGAGGAACATAAATAATTAACCCTTGTCTTCATCTGTTGTTGTTGTATTCGCTGCCATTGAAAAGGAGGAGGAGGAGGAGGAGGAGGAGGAGGAGGAGGAGGTGAAGGTGAAGGAGGAGGTAGAGGCGGAGGTGAAGGAGGAGGTATAGGAGTGAGGCGTCTTTCTCTTCCCCTCCTCCAGGTTTTTCTTTGCCCGTGGGTCTGTATAATGTCTTGACACGCGACCTCTTCCAATAACAATTCATTATTCATCACATACATTCACTCCTGTGCGCACGTTGCCACTCCGCCTCCACCGCCTAACTAAGATGAACAGGTCACAATTTTCACCATTCATCCGTCCCTCTGTCCAGCCACCAGCAATCAGGAACTCTTCTCGGCAAGGTCAGCAAACTTAATGACCCTTTTTTATAACCTTGAACTGGCCAATCGGATGCAAGCACTCCCGTAAGCACTTGAGGGTCGTCGCGCATCTGGCAGAACTCGACGCCTTTCCCGCCAAAATTCGATCAGATGCACCTCTTTTACTTCTCTCGCGGAGGCTTTTGTTCGAGCTGCTTTTCTCATCATTAGGATTCGTGCAAAGACAAAGGGGCGACGTGCGGGCAAACACTAAATCAGTCTGTAATGAGAGCGGCGGCGACAATGCGCGGGAAAACAGGATTCGGTCGATTTTTCTTTCACTGGGATTATGTATTTACGCGTTTGAAGGACAGTGACGTAACAGATCAGTGGATTATTGTTGTTGTTGTTGTTGGTGTTGGTGTTGATGATTACTTTTTGGTTGTTATTGATCTATTTTTTTAGTTTCGTTTCGTTGTTGCTCGTTAGGTTATTAATATATTTTTGATCTTTTCTTCTTCGTGGAAAGTCTCTGGGAGTGACGGAGAGTCTTTTCATTATTCTCTTCATAAATAATTCTCTCATATTTTTGCATCGCAGAGGAAATTTTAATCTTCAAGAAGCGCTTCACTTTTAAAAGCAATCCTTCCCTAATTTTCATCGGCGAATTTTTTTTTCTTCTCTCACATTTTAGACGCAAACGAGTATTTTGCGATCAGTGAATTAAAGTTATAAAGTTTGAAAATATACTGATGAAATAACTAGCAGGAAACTCCTCTTCACAGATTGCAACAGATCAAACCGAAGTAGGATTTAACTTTATTTTCGTGTATTTAATATGGATAAAAAAAAGATGGAAAGTGTGTAGGAAAGGGTATAAAAAGAAAAAAAAAAGATTACACACACACACACACACACACACACACACACACACACACACACACACACACACACACACACACACACACACACACACACACACACACACACACCACCTATGACAACCCAAATCTTTACAACCATATTCCATAAACCTTTTCTAACTTTCGGGAACCTAACTTAGAACAACCCACCCAACCCAACATCACCTTACTTTAACCTAACCCAACCAGACCAAGAGCACCCAGCCAGCCAGCCAGCCATCCATCCATCCCGCCGCAGTATATTGAAGGGCTCAGCATAATTTCTGCGTGGCTTTGAAGGCCGCGCCGCTACCCTGCCCCTCACCCCCGCACGCTTACCACTAATTACGTCGAGTCGTCGCTATATGTTTTTTAGTGAACCAAATATATTTTTCTTTTGCAGAGGGAGGAGGAGGAGGAGGAGGAGGAGGAGAGGAGGAGAGAGGAGGAGGAGGAGGAGGAGGAGGAGGAGGAGGTGGCCCTTGAGCGTGTTATCATGGCTCAGGGAACTACACAGGGAGTGAGGTTGGCCCGCGGCTCCTCGGTGGGGGCATTTCACCCATCAGAAAATCTATCCCAATTTATCTCAAAGGTTTGGGTGTGTCCTTAGACGGCGTTAGGGGGTGGTGGTGGGGGTGGAGGGCGTGTGTATGTATGTGTGTGTGTGTGTGTGTGTGTGTGTGTGTGTGTGTGTGTGTGTGTGGGCGTGGCAGGTACGTCCACGCTGCCAGTAATCAGTATTGGGCTCCATCCGGCGTGACGTGCTGAGGCCCCTCCAAAAGGCGTCTCCCACAGCTCTAATATTTCACCCGAGGCTAATTATATAAATCGCTCTTCGCCAATGATTTTTATCGCCGCTCGCCCGTAGCTAGTGACTCCCTCTCTCTCTCCCTCCCTCCCTCTCTCCTTACCATCACCCTCTCCCTCACCCACCTTCCCTTGCTTGCTAATACCCTCACTCACCTCTTACCCTTTACTCCAATACCACCCTCACCCACCTGCCTACCTACCTTGCAATCTCTCTCTCTCTCTCTCTCTCTCTCTCTCTCTCTCTCTCTCTCTCTCTCTCTCTCTCTCTCTCTCTCTCTCTCTCGCTCTCGCTCTCGCTCTCGCTCTCTTTCCGCCCACATATCTCAGTTCTTTGCTGTTTATTTGCGAAATTTATGATATATATTTGTTTGTTAATTAATTCATTTATTAGTTTGTATTAATTTAGTGCATTGATCTTCTGTAAGGGTTAGTTGCATGAGTGAAGGAGGCGTGGCAGGAGTGTAATAGGAGAAGGAAGGGCGCGGGGGTGGGAGGGCGTGGCGGGAAGTCAAACCTAATGAAAAGGTAGTGATGGAGGGCGTGTGGCAAGGCGTGGGGCCCTCTCTCTCTCTCTCCCTTCCCTCCCTTCCCTCCCTCCCTTCTTTCTCTACTTCCCTCCCTCCACAGGTTCTTTTCCTTCCCTTTCTTCAGTTCCTCACCCTTGCATCACGCCGCCCACTTGGTTCCCACGCCCGTGTTCTCGTTCCCACGCCTACTATAATTGTTTATCAAGCTCTCCTTTCCTAATTTTCTTGTTCTTGATCATTCATTTATTTCTTCGTTTTCTATATCAGAGTTTTGTTTATATTTTTGTTACTACTACTACTACTACTACTTTTACTACTACCTCACACACACACACACACACACACACGCACACACACACACACACACACACACACACACACACACACACCCACACACACTCTCCCACGCCCTCCCAGAGTCGTGCATCGTGCAGACTCTCGCTCCATCGTGACTCCTTACGAATATCCTGTTGACTTGAGTTTTTATAATTACCATTTTTATCAACACTTGCTCTCCATCCACCGTTTTTATCACTAATTGCTCTCCATCCAACCTTTTCGTGCCTGTCATTATGTATTATTCATTTGATCAATATATTCTTATGCATTTTTTTTCTTCCTCCTCCTCCTCCTACTACTCTTTCTTCTTCTCTTTTTATTTTCATTCTTCGTGTTCATTTTTTATTGCATTTAATTTCTTTGGATTTGCGAATGAAAATTAAAGTAAATATTGAGTTTTTTCCTTTTTTTTTAAATATTTTTTTCTGGTTTTATGCAAGGTAGAGACGTTCAAGTAAGGGGAGACAAAGGAGTTCTCTTGTTTTCCTCTTTTTAACAGGAAGGAAAAAAAAGCGAGGGTACACGGAAAAAAAAGGGAAGGAGGGAGGGAGGGAGGGAGGGAGGGAGGGAGGGAAGGAGGGAGGGAGGGAAAACAAGTGAAGGCAATTAGATTTTCATGTTTATATATTTATTTATGTATTTTCCTCTCGAGTGTGTTGCAGACAATGGCAGGAGGGAGGAAGGTGCACACACACACACACACACACACACACACACACACACACACACACACACACACACACACACACACACACACACACACACACACACACACGTGCAGTCAAAGGTTTTACAATAAGGGTAATGATGTGTGTGTGTTTGTTTGTGTGTATGTATGTGTTTGTGTATGTATGTGTGTGTGTCTGAGAGAGAGAGAGAGAGAGAGAGAGAGAGAGAGAGAGAGAGAGAGAGAGAGAGAGAGAGAGAGAGAGAGAGAGAGAGAGAGAGACCCCATGTGTGTGTGTGTGTGTGTGTGTGTGTGTGTGTGTGTGTGTGTGTGTGTGTGTGTGTGTGTGTGTGTGTGTGCACGCGCGTGGTGCCGCTCGTCTCCCTGCAGCCACTCCAACAGCCTTAATTGGAGGTGTGCCGCTCGCTTGGAGACTCTCATTAGTGCCTGCCCGAGGAGGAGGAGGAGGAGGAGGAGGAGGAGGTGGAGGAGGAGGACCTACCACGCTCCTGATACCGGCCCACACACACACACACACACACACACACACACACACACACACACACACACACACACACACACACACACACACACACACACACACCTTCATTCCTCACTCCCTCCCCTTAACCTTTTCCCCTTTTTCTCTCCCCTTTCCCCTTTCCCTTCCTCCCTCATTCATCCACCCTTCCACTTTTCCCTTACTTTACATTCCTCTCTCGTCTTTCCTTTTCTTTAATTTTTTCCTTCCATTTTATCACTATTATTTTTTCCTTCCTTCCTTCCTTCCTTCCTTCCTTCCTTCCTTCCTTCCTTCTTCCTTTCCTTCATTCATTTTTATCACTTTCTTGTTTACAATTATTCATCTTTCTTTAATATTTGTGTTCTTTCATTTCTTCCTTCTTTCCCTACCTCCTTCCCTTCCTCCATCTCCCCCCCCCTCTCTCTCTCTCCCTCTCTCCCCCATCTCTCATCTTTCTCTCCATGTCATATCTCTCATTCCCTTTCCATTCCTTACTCTCTTCATATTTTCCTTCTACATCCCTTCTCTCCCCTCCTCCTCCTCCTCCTCTTACCTTTCTCTCCCCTCTTTCTCTCCCCTCATCTCTCCCTTCTTTTCCTCCAGTATCTCCATTCCCGCCCACGCTTCTTTTCCCCTCCGTCCGTGCCTCCCCTTCTGCCCTTCTCTCTCTCTCTCTCTCTCTCTCTCTCTCTCTCTCTCTCTCTCTCTCTCTCTCTCTCTCTCTCTCTCTCCTCCCTGTGGCAATAATTTAAGTGGCTGGTCTCAAGGATATCGTCTTTCTTTTATATTTTCTTTCTCCCTTTTAATTATGACAGATTTTTTTTGAAGTTTTTTTTTATATGTGTTTTGTGTTTATTTTATTTTATTTATTTAATTTTTTTTTCCTTATTTATTTTGTTTTATTTTTTTCCATTTTCTTATTTGGGTTTTTTCTTTTTTTTCTTCCCAATTATTTATTTTATTTATTTATGTATTTATTTGTGGTTTTTTTTTTACTTATCTTTTATCATCTTTCTTCTTCGCTTTATTTCCTTCATTTTTCCTTATCATTGCTATTTTTTTTCTTCTTATTTTTCTCTTCCTCTTTCCTTCCTTCCTTCCTTCCTTCCTTCCTTCCTTCCTTCCTTCCTTCCTTCCTTCCTTCCTTCCTTCCTTCCTTCCTTACCAAAGCCTTATTTTATCTCTATCCTCTTCTTCTTTCACTATTCCCTCCTTCTCTCCCTCCCTTATCTCCATTTTCCATTCTGTTATCTACTTCTCTCTCTTTACCTCTTCGTACTTCTTCTCTCTCCCTTCCTTCCTTCCTTGTTATTCTTCTCTTCTTCTCTTCTTCTCTTCTTCCCTATCATTCTTTATTACTCTCTCTCCTCCCTCTTCTTATCCCTTCCTTTCCCTTCTCTTCTTCTCTACATCCCTCACTCACTCCCTCTTCTCATCCCTTCTCTTATCTCCCTCTCTACTTTCCTCTCTCTCCCTCTCTCTCCCTCTCCCTCCTCCTTCCCTCCCCCCCCCCTTCCCTCCCCTGCTTGGGCCATGATCTTGGGTGTCCCGAGGCGTGTGTCCATTGTTTTGCTTGTGTCGTAGAGTCAATTATAAGGTGTAGCCTCCAGGGTGCTTCTCTCTCTCTCTCTCTCTCTCTCTCTCTCTCTCTCTCTCTCTCTCTCTCTCTCTCTCTCTCTCTCTCTCTCTCTCTCTCTCTCTCTCTCTCTTCCTTCTTGCTCATTTCCTTTGCGTGTTCCTTCCTTCCTTCTCTTTCTTCCGTCTGCTCTTTCATCTCCGTCTTTTCTCTCCCCCTCTTCTCTCCTGCTCGCTCTTTTTTACTCTCTCTCTCTCTCTCTCTCTCTCTCTCTCTCTCTCTCTCTCTCTCTCTCTCTCTCTCTCTCTCTCTCTCTCTCTCTCTCTCTCTCTCTCTCTCTCTCTCTCTCTCTCGCTCCGTTCTGTGTTTATTAATGTTTCTTTAATGTATTGTTTTCTTTTTTCTTTTTTTCTTTTTTATTCATTGTTTTTCACTTTCCTTTCTTTTCATCTTTTTTTCTTTCCTCTTTCCTGGGCTCAGTTTTTCTTTTTACATTATTATTATTATTATTATTATTATTATTATTATTATTATTATCATTATTATTATTATTATTATTATTATTATTGTCATTATAATTTACTCATCTATTTATTTTTTCTTTAGTGTGTGAAAATAAGTAAATAAACGCAACTTTTTCTTACTTTTCTTCTCTCTAACTTTTCTTATTAATTCCTTTCAATGCGTGTATAACATTTCCTTTCACTTTTTCTTCCTCTCTTTTTTGCTATTTTTTTTGGTCTCATTTTCTCCTTTTCTACTTTACCTTCCCTCCCTAACACCCCCCCCCCATCCCATCCCATCCCTTCCTCCATCTCTTTCCCTCCTCCTCCTCCTCCTCCTCCTCCTCCTCCTCCTCCTCCTCCTCCTCCTCCTCCTCCTCCTCCTCTTTCTTCTCATTTCGTCGTAGCCAACTTGCTTATTTCCTCCTCCTCTCCCTCTTCCCTCCCTCCCTCCCTCCCTCCCTCCCTCCCTCCCTCCCTCCCTCCCTCCCTCCTAAACCAATGCTATTTACTCAGGCCCGAGAGGCAGATTTTAAAATTATTAATCATGGAGTAATTGGATAAAAAGGCGGTGTAATTTGAGGCTGAAATAGAGTCCCGTCTCTCTCTCTCTTTCTTTTTTTTTTTTTTTCTCTCTCTCTCTCTCTCTCTCTCTCTCTCTCTCTCTCTCTCTCTCTCTCTCTCGATTAATACTGAACCTCCTCTAGGTCTCAATATTGGATCACATCAGAATTGTTTTCCATACATATGGTTTGGAGGAGGAGGAGGAGGAGGAGGAGAGGAGGAGGAGGAGGAGGAGGAGGAGGAACCGGAGGAACTAGAGAAGATACAGGATATAGAGTGAATGAGAGAGAGAGAGAAAAAAAATAGAGAGAGAGAGACGTCCTTGCTTCACCATCAGATTTTGAACCGCGCATGTAAATGATGAGCAATGAAAGGAAGAAAGAAAGAAAAGAAATAATTCATATAAAAAGGAGGAGGAAAAAAAACAGGGAGGCAAAGGAGAGATGGGAGAGAAAACATGAATTCTTAAGGTGGAGGCAGGGAAGGAGGGAGGGAAAGAGGGAAGGAGGGAGGGAGGGAAGAAGGCGACGTAGTATATGCATGGGAAGAAATGCAAAAAGGGAAGGAAGTGATACAGATTCAAAGGGAGGAGGGGAGAGGAGAGAGAGGAAAGATTGGAGGCAAAGAGAGGAGGAAAAGAACGTTCAAGAGAGGATGAGGGAGAGAGAGAGAGAGAGCTATGTGTGTATCAGACATGTCTTACTGATTCAAATTTTCTGCTTTATAATTTTTTTCCTCCCTATTTTTCACCTGATTTGACCTTTGGGTGTGATTTTCCTCCTCCTCCTCCTCCTCCTCCTTCTATTTCTCCTCCTTCTCCTCCTCCTCCTCCTCCTTCCTTATTCAAACTGCTTCCTCTTCTGATCCACCTTCTTTATTCCTTCTTTCTCGCTAGTAAGAGAATGAAGAATAAGATTAACGAGGAATAGAATAAGAGGAGGAAGAACGGATGACCTTCAGAAAATATAGATACCACATCATCATCATCATCATCATCATCATCAAACCAATAGCAATAGTAGTATCATCACCATCAACAACAACAGCAGTAATAACATCAGCTGTCACCACCACCGTCACCACCACCACCGTCACCACCACCCATCCCGTCAGCCAGGCCTCCGCCGCCGCCCTGCTCCCGTCACACACACACACTCCCTCGAGGCGATTCATAAATCATATTTTTATTCGCGAACCTATTTTTTGTCCCCCTCCCTCGGTCTTTTTTCCTCTCTTTTTTTTTTTTTCTTTCCTCCTGTCCCTCGCCAGGCCGCGGTCCATTTGGCGGGTTGGAAAAATTGGCGATCTTAAGACGACCTGTGTTAGCGAGTCTTTTTTATCCGCGGTGGAGTTTCAATGACTTGTTTCCTTATCTTGAGGCGGAGAAAAAGTGGCACTGTGCTGTTTTTTGGTTTTTTTTAAGACAGCTCGGTGGGGCAAGGGGAAGGGGGAAGGGGGAAGTCTGGGGTCTGGAATCTGGGGTGTTGGATCTGGTTTCTGGGGTCTTGGGGTCTGGGTTCTTGGGGTCTTGGGGTTTATGGTCTGGGTGGGCTGGACCGCCTCGCGTAATAATTCATAGATAGAACCTGCGTATTAATTTCAATATTTATCCTCAAACACTTCACGTCCCGGGCTACGAAGGGGATCTTGTTATGAAGGTTGTGGGGGGGTGAGGGGGGGTGAGGGGGGGGTGAGGGGGGGGGGTGAGGGGAACTGTGGAAATGGCCAATGGAGAGAGAAAGTGAGAGAGAGAAAGAGAGAGAGAGAAAAAAATAGGAAATGAAAGTCTAGATTGATATATGGAGATAAAACGGAACAAAGAGAATAAAATTGGCATTGGTTATGAACGTAGACACACACACACACACACACACACACACACACACACACACACACACACACATACACACACACACACACACACACACACACATCTTCCTTTTCCCCTCTCTTTAAAATGATTACAATTATATTTTTTCTCTCCTTTTTTTTTCTTTTTTTTCCTTTCATTAGAATTATCCTTCACCTAATTATCATTCTCTCTCTCTCTCTCTCTCTCTCTCTCTCTCTCTCTCTCTCTCTCTCTCTCTCTCTCTCTCTCTCTCTCTCTCTCTCTCTCTCTCTCTCTCTCTCTTTCTTTTCCTATCTTTAATACTGAGCTAGAACCCTTGAAGCAGACAACCACAATATAAACCAACACGCTTCTCTGCTGTCTGTTATTCCTATTACGTTGTGTTCCTTTGTTCACCTTTTCTTCCTCTTCTTCTTCTTTTTATTTTCCTTCTTCTTCTTCTTCATCTTCTTTTTCAATTATTATTATTATTTTTATTATTATTATTATTATTATTATTTACCTTTTCATCATTATCTTTCCTTCTCGTCCTCCTCGTCCTCCTCCTCCTCCTCCTCGTGCCTCGGTCAGCCGGCGTCGCCCTGACAACCTCGTTCCAGCGCGGCTCGTAACGCACGCCACAAGTTTACCAAATAATCGCTTTGCATATTATTGCGTTCATGTATATACTGGTAGTGGTGGGCAGACAGGTTTCCTCCTCCTCCTTCTCCTCCTCCTCCTCCTCCTCCTCCTCCTCCTCCTCCTCCTCCCGGTTGCCTTGCCCTGAGCGACGGTAATATTCTTCTGTGTTTAATATGTTTTTTTGTGTCTTGGAAAAGGGGAAGAATAAGAGGAAGCTTGACTGGTTATAAATTGTGTTGGAGAGCTGTATGGAATTGTGTGTTTCTTAGGAGGGAATAAGGTTGTGTAAGGTATTACTATGTGTGTGTGTGTGTGTGTGTGTGTGTGTGTGTGTCTGTTTCTTGGAATACGTATAATTGGAAATACAGACAGAGAGAAAAAAAAAAATTGAGAAAGAGACAGAAAAAAAGGATACTAGACACACACGCACACACACACACACACACACACACACACACACACACACACAAGGCTTTCGTCGCTGTGTCGAGTCAATAGGAAGGTCGTGTCTAATGGTGTTGGTGGGTCATTTGGGAGGCGTGAAGGTGATAATCCAGGTAAATGGTGAATGTTTTGACTCAGCTTTACATAACCAACAACCTGAACGTAAATGTACAATGTTACCTGGATCCTATACCTGGGCGCGCGGGGGGGGTGAGGGGGGGAAGGGGAAGGGGATGGCTGCGAGGGGAAGAGGGAGAGGGAGAAAGACGAGATGAGATAGAGAGAAGAAAAAAATATTCATCTATCTATTTTCCTACCTTCTATTCCTTCTAAAATATGTACTTTCATACTTTAATATATGAATAAATATACATAATGAATAAACGTGAATATATATAATAAATAGATATATACGTACAAGCAAAAGAAGGCAAGCAAATCGACGGATAAAGATAGGAAGAGAGAGAGAGAGAGAGAGAGAGAGAGAGAGAGAGAGAGAGAGAGAGAGAGAGAGAGAGAAAGAAAAAAAAGAGCAATGTTTACAAGCAAATATAAAAAGATACACAGTGAGTGAAAGGTGAAAAATGGAATAAAAATAAAAGGAGGAAGATTGAATAGTAATGTAAAGAAAATAAGTACATAGATAAAGTATACAAGATAAGATATAAAATAATGAATAAAAAAAGACAGACACAGATAGAAAACTAATGACAACTGATACACACACACACACACACACACACACACACACACACATTCTCTCTCTCTCTCTCTCTCTCTCTCTCTCTCTCTCTCTCTCTCTCTCTCTCTCTCTCTCTCTCTCTCTCTCTCTCTCTCTCTCTCTCTCTCTCTCTCTCTCTCCTTCAGATGGATCTTGCACAGTAACTTGAACGTGACGTCACTAAGATGTCTGTATCTGGCTAATAAACAGGACTTATATTGCTCTCACCAGGAGGAGGAGGAGCAGGAGGAGGAGGAGGAGGAGGAGGAGGAGGAGAAGGAGGAGGGGTGGGGACGGGAAGAGAGAAGGAGATGATGACGAGGAGGAGGAGGATGATAAAATTTCCAAAAATTTATGAAAAATAGCAAATTCAGCCGATTTAGTAGACTATAATATATCTAAGTATCTCTTTCTCTCTCTCTCTCTCTCTCTCTCTCTCTCTCTCTCTCTCTCTCTCTCTCTCTCTCTCTCTCTCTCTCTCTCTCTCTCTCATCGTATTCATCCTCCTCCTCTCATTACTTCCTCTCCAACACCTTTCTCTCCCTCACTTAACCCCCCCCCCAACCCTCTTCACCCACCCTTTCCTCCTTCCCTTTCTTCCTCTCTTCCTCTGTTCCTTTCCTTTCAATTCTTTGTCTATTCTTTTTTTCCTTCTCTCTTGTCTTCTATTCCTTCAATTGTGTATCCATCTTTCCTTCCTTTTTCTCTACCTTTCTCTCCAGCTTTCTCTCCCTTATTTCTCCTCTTCTTCCTTATGCTAACCCCCCCCCTTCTCCCCCTAAAATATTCCTCCACCCCCCAACTCTTCAATCCCTTCCCCAATTTCTCTGTTTCTCTCCCATCCTTCCTCTTTCTCTCCACCCTTCCCTTCTCCTCTATCCTTCCCTTCTTCCTCACTTTCTCCTTCTCCTTTCCTTCCTCCCTCTCTTCTTTGAACTTCCTCTAACCTTGATTATCTCTACCCAACCCCAACTTTCCCTCCAACCCTAATTTTCCCTCCAACCCTCCACTTCCGTACCTAACCCCAACTTTCCCTCCAATCCAACCCTCCCTTTCCTCCCTCCCTCCCTCCCTCCCCCCCCTCATCCGTCAGCCACTCAGCGACGCGACAGCCCGTGACGTCATTGCTAACTTAGTGGAAAATTGGAGGAAATTGTTGCTGAATACAAATATCCCAACGAAGTAATAATGGAGAGGTGACGCGGCGGGAGGGAGGGAGGGAGGGAGGGAGGGAGGGAAGGGAGGGAAGGGAGAGAAGGGAGAGGAGGAAGGTAAAAGGGGGAAAGAAATAGGTGGCAAAGAAATAGAATGGATGTGTTGTATTGAGGAAGTGATAAGTATGGGAGAGGAAAGAATGTATGTACTGAACGTAGGGTGAAGGGCGATGGCGTGGAAGGGGAACAGCAGCAGCAGGAGGAGGAGGAGGAGGAGGAGGAGGAGGAGGAGGAGGAGGAGGAGGAGGAGTGAAGCGAGTTACAGATTATTATTAGAGTGAACGAAAGGTATTTATTAAGTAGGTGTATTGTGGTGAGAAGAGAGAGAGAGAGAGAGAGAGAGAGAGAGAGAGAGAGAGAGAGAGAGAGAGAGAGAGAGAGAGAGAGAGAGAGAGAGAGAGAGAGAGAGAGAGAGAGAGAGAGAGAGAGAGAGAGAGAGAGAGAGAGAAAAAAAAATCCCCTCACTACTTTTCTCCCCACATCTCTCCCCTCACCCACCTACTCTCCCCTCACTCTCCATACTTTTATCTCCCCTACCAACCCAGCATCCCCCTTCACACATACATCCTCCCCTCATTCTTCCCCTCACACAGTCCTTTCACTCCCCTATCCCACCCCTTCCTCCTCCTCCTCCTCCTCCTCCGGTGTATCCAGTTCGATAAATCATATGATCTCCCTTTTTCCTCTCGGATCCGGCAAGGTAACGCTTAATATGTGTTCGCTTATTACGCGGGAAGGTAATAACAGGTGTTTTGTCTGGCTGTTTTTACGTCTGGCTTCGCTTTCCCGTTTGTAATACCCGGGATGAGCGGGCGGGAGGGACGCGGCCTCACTTCCATTCTTTCCTTGTCCTCTTGAAACGATCTCGAGGTTAAATATTCGTGAGGCTGATTAAGAGGGAGGAGGTTTTAGCTGGTTGGATGAGGCGCTGTGAGTGTGAGTGGGTAGGTGGATAGGTGGGTGGGTGGATGGAAAGTGTGTGTGTGTGTGTGTGTGTGTGTGTGTGTGTGTGTGTGTGTGTGTGTGTGTGTGTGTGTGTGTGTTACATTAGGTATTGTGAGTTTTCTTCTTGTGTGTTTACTTTGTTCTTTTTTTTGCTTTTGTGTGCATGTTTCCCTCCATCTCTCTCTCTCTCTATGTATCTCTCTCTATCCATTTTTCTCTCTCTCTCTCTCTCTCTCTCTCTCTCTCTCTCTCTCTCTCTCTCTCTCTCTCTCTCTCTCTCTCTCTCTCTCTCTCTCTCTCTCTCTCTCTCTCTCTCTCTCTCTCTCTCTCTCTTTGTTACAGGCGGTCATTCATTTTTTCTTTAGTTTCTCTCCATCTCTCCATCTTTGCATTTGTCTTACCTTCCCTTCCGTGTTGACATCGTAAGCATCAGGGATTGACTCCTCTCGGATCCTCGTGTTTGTTCTGCTGCTTTGCTTTCTCTTGTATATTTTCTCCGCATTCCTTCATCATCATCCATCACTTAGCAATTCTCGTCACTTTTGTTACTTACTGCCAAGCCTCTGTGTGTACTTACTTTACCTTGGCGCCTTGCTGGTAGGGTCCTTGTTGTTGCTTCTCGGGAGGAAAGGAAAGGAAAGGAAAGGAGGAGGAAATGAAAAACTCACTGTGAATTATTTGTTTATTTGTTCAAAAATCTATGTACTAGAAATGGGTGAACCTTTATTTTTTTGTTCTAAAACGGAAGGAAGGTGCATGAGTCATCCTCTCGCGAAGGGAGGTCACAGAGGCCCGTTGAGGGGGTGTGGCCGGCCCTCAGCGGCTTGCCACACCTTCCCTCTGGTGATTCAGTGTGTCAGGGCAGCCAGTGTGACCTGAAGCTGGGAGGTCACACTAGAGGGGTGTTCATGGCCCCTGTGTCGTCCTGGGGAGGGGAGGGACCCGTACACTCTTCCCTCTTCAGGTCACGTGGGTGGGTCGTCTGCCGCGAGTGGTTCTTACCTCTACGACCTTAGGAAGGCATTTTGATTGGCTGAATGTGGGTGGCGAGGGAGTCGGTGACTGACTCCCAAGCGTGACTATGACTAGGGATGTGTGTGTGTGTGTGTCTTCACGGCAGACCACCCGCCACCTCATGACTGATGACTGCCTCCTCAATACTCTACATCTCTGTGAAAGACTTGTTGGTGTTTTAGATTTCACGTTGTCCAAAGTGATGTAACAATGGCCGCGGTGGTGCACGAGGGCGGTGAGGGCGGCCCTGGGTTGTCGACGCGGCCGCGGCAGCAGCGGCGGGCGGTGGGCTCCTGCGTCCTCGCCGCTAATACTGTCACTCACAGTCTTACCAGTAATACTAAACTTAGGCTTGAAGTGCATAACTTTAAGTTAATGGATCAAAGGTGAAGGAATGTGCCCACAGTACAATGCTATAGAGTCTGTACACCTTTATACAAGCTACGCTTATGTACAACAACACCATTTGGCACTATTACAGCACTATACCGTGTGCTAGAGTTACGTAAGTATGTCTAAAGTGTATAGAGGTATGTATATGTATAGATACATAAACATATGTATCTATACATGTACCGGACGCGAAGACACTACAGCAGCATGACCGTGATGTTGGCCGGGACGGCGGGACCCGGGCCAGCGGGACCCGGGCCAGCGTCGGGCCAGTCTGGGTGGGGCGAGGCCCCGCGGTGTGCCCGGCGGCAGCCTCACCCTCAGTATGTGATCGTAACGCCTATGTATGTATGTATGTACGTGGACAAGGACAAAGAATCGCGTTGCTTGAGCCTCGTGAGCCCGTGTGGCGCAGCGACACCGTAACAGTTTGTGTTTCGGTCACAGTTCTGGCTCAGAGTAACGTGTTAATGGTGCAGCACAACACTGACACAAGCGTATGTCCCTTGGTGAAGGTGCAGCGGAGCCTCGTCCTTCACGGTGGAGGTGAGCGGCGCGGGCACGCAGGCGCTAGGGGGGGTGGTATCTGTTCTAGTCTGGCACTCTACGTTCACCCGCGACACCCGCGTCCCGCGGCTGCTGGCACTGGCACATTTTCGAAGCTTTGTTTGATTATCATCTGCATTTGAGCATTATGGACTTGGTGGAGCATTGTCCCGACGCACGGTGGAGCAGCCTCGCCCGGGTGGTAATGAAATACACACTAGCGACTCTTGCTCTCGAGAGACATTATTCCTCGCCTGCCGCGCTGCCCGCCCGTCCACCAACACTAATGGGACGGCCAGCACGACCTTCGCAGTTTATTTAACACAATATGACGCACTGGTGACGGGACTGTTCCTTCCCAGCGTGAGGCGTGGTGTGTGTGCACCTGCTTGACAGCCTGTCTGGGATGTACACACGGGACTCCGAGGGTCGCTTGGCGGTGGTTGCCGCGTGCCTGCCTGTGTGTGTGTGGTGATGGCAGGTGAAACAAGAGTGGAGTTTCTCGAGGCTGCAGCTTCCTTTCAGCCTTCTTTTCCTCCGTCTCCCACGCCCTCCTCCGCGGCTGCCAACTCGAGCTTGGCACTAACAGTGTATTTACAAAAACGAACGTAAGATGTCATGGTGTTAGCGTGATGTGCAGAAACTGTTCGGCAGAAAAGAACGATAAACAGCTACCCTGAGGATGTCTATTGCTTTGAAGAACGGTCGGTGCTTCGGGAACACCGGTGAGTGGGGCGGCGCGCCCCGCACGCTGGCGGGTCGGTGTGTCTGGCGTGGCAGCGAGGGTGTCGTTACTCTACATGTGATCACGATTCCTTTGACGGGCAACAACGTCTCTCTAGTGAGGTACATTTACTTCACTCCCATTTTCACTCTCCTTTCTCCTCTTCCTCACTTGTGTAGAAAGCAGCTCCCCTCCCCCTCCCCCTCCCCCTCCCCCTTTCCTTCCCCTTCCCTTCCCCCGCCCCGCCGTGTTCGTTTATTCGTTCGTTGGTCGTGGCCACCAACGCACAAGGTCATGTCGGCATGAGGGACACGCTCACCACTACTACCACTAGGATCACAAGTACTGCAGCTACCACTACTCCCGCTAATGCCGACCCTGCGAGGAGGGACACTGAGATAAGGCATAACAAGGCGCTTCGAGTGCCGCCTCCCCCCGCCTGTGGACGCCCTCGTTGGGGCCCGGTCAGGCAGGTCTCTGTGGGCCTTGAGCCTCGAGTCTCAGGTGTGGACTCGACCAGGTGGAAGTGAATTTGGCGACGTGCGTGTTTGCTCCACTAAGCTTCTCCACCACACACAGGGATCAGTCCTCCTGCTCCCTGGGCTGGCGGAGGGCGTGACGCCATCAACTCACCTGTCTTAGAGCTAATTAACCTTACCGTCGAAGGTGACTTACTGCCTTTATGACTAACACAGGAACAAGGTCGTTCGGCGATCACGTGACAGCTATAAATACTTTTTTTTTTTATAACAATGGTATCATCTCTACCCTGTGTACGTATGTAAGTAGGTATGTGTACAAAACTGACATGGGCATACACAGACATGCATACACGCGACACAGGCAGCGTGTGTCCATCCATCACTTGTCTGTCAAGGGAATATTTTTTTTTGTTGTTTTTGTTTTCTCTCCTCCACATTATTTACCTTAGACTAAAGAAGAAAAAACTAATTTAATGTTACTCTGCCTGAATGTGGAGGCTGGACACACACACACACACACACACACACACACACACACACACACACACACACACACACACACACACACACACACACACACACACACACACACACAAACAACTTTTCGAAGCTTCATTTCTGCCAGTGACGCTTCGTAACACCTAAGTCTTAGTGCTTCAACTCCACCAAACACGGACTATAAGGACTTAATTTGCGTCCACCGCTTTGTATGTGTGGTGCCGGCCGGTGGGGAGGGCGGCGGGGGGGGGGGAGGGGAAGAGGTAGAAAGGGGAGGTGGAGGGAGGGAAGAAGGATGTGAGAGGAGGATTCAAATGGGACAGATTCACACTGGTTCACTTGTGTTCATTGTTCGCTTGAAGTTCATCCTAAATTTTAAAGGAAGTCTTGTTATAACATTAATGGGAGGGATGAAAGGGAGGAGGAGGAGGGTGGAGAGGGAAGGAGGGAAGGAGAGAAGGAGGTGCGGTACAATGAAGATAAAAAAAAACCTTAGTACCAGTTATAGAAAAACTAATATAAATAATCGAGTATTCATTCATAAAACTACCTACAGGTAATAGGGCGTGTGGTTGGGGGCGCCGCTGTAGTAATAGGGCGTGGGCGTGGAGGAGTAGGAGTGGCGTGCCGAGGAGGGCGTGTGGGCGGGAAGGGCCTGAGGTACTAACGGGCATGAATTAATGGTGGGGAAGTCGGTTCACCAGGTGCGGCTTTGTAGGGGAAAGTAGCACATATTGGGCGGGTTGTGCGGGGTGGCGGGCGGCGTGACCATGTGGTGCGTGGGCGGCGTCATGCGTGCGTAGTCCCCGCTGATGGAGGACACGGGCGGCAGGCAGGCGGCGGAGGCGGACGACACGCCGCTCACCACGACAGGATCAGTCATCATGGGCGAGGAACAGCCGCCCCCCAAGTCACTGATCACGTGGGAGCCTGTAAAGGGGGGGGGGACAGGGCTTGTTAGTACACACACACACACACACACACACACACACACACACACACACACACACACACACACACACAATTTCTCATTATTTCTCATTCTCGCACATCTATCATAACACCTTGCAAAACATTCCTTCTACACTCACTCACTCACACACACTCACACCTTCACTCACCGGAGAGATGCACTGAGCCGGAGTAGGAGGTGGGCGTGTGGTGGTGCTCTGCGTGGTGTTGGTCGGCTGCGTGGTGCACACTCGGGTGGGAGCTGAGGGGCGTGGACGAGGTGTTGGACTGTGTGGGGCCGTCCTCGTCACCGGTGGGGCAAGGCTTCCCGTCCTTCACCAACACGGGCACTGCCACACGACGCGGCGACCCCACAGACTGTACCCACGAAGAGAAAGGACAATATAGATAAGAAAGATATGCAAGAATTAGAAGAGTAGGAAGGAGGGAGGGAAGGGAAAAGAATGAATAGTTATATCAATAATGAAGATAAAAGAAGAAAGTGAAGAAAGAAAGAGAAAATAATGAAAAGAAAGTGGAATAATAAAATTTCCTAAAGACTCTTCCAAAAAATATTAATGAATCCAAAGTGGAGATAGGGACACGAGGAACAGGTGAACATAGGGACACTTACCTGTGAGGTGGACGTGTCTGACATGGCCTTCTCCTTGGCCGCCCGCTTCATCTTGTACCTGTGATTCTGGAACCATATCTTCACCTGTGGAGGAACAAGAGTACAGGTGTGAATGTGGTGGTGATGGTGGTGGTGGTGGTGGTGGTGGTGGTGGTGATGGTAATGGTGGTGGTGGTGGTGGTGGTGTAACGTGGAGATAAGAATATAGATGTTATAGACACACACACACACACACACACACACACACACACACACACACACACACACACACACACACACACACACACACACACACACACACACACACACACACACACACACACACACACACACACACACACACACACACTCCTCTTATTCTTATTTATCCATCAATTTATCTAGTTTCTTTATCTACATTTTATATATTTCTACAATCATCATTTTTTTATTAGGTATATTTAATTACTCCATTCACAGGTATCCATCTACAGGTAATTTATTCATTTCCCTCTTCAGTCCTTCACTATTCAACCCTCGTCTCGTCTCGTCTCGTCTCGTCTCGTCTCGTCTCGTCTCTCCCTGTCACGTGCTGCATTTTTTCTCTATAACCTTTTTCCATGTTACTCTTTTTTATGCATCATTTTAGGCAGCGCGAATGTGAACCTTTTTCGAGGACATTCCAGCATTCGTTAGTCTGCGCGGCACCTTTTTCCCGCTGCCCCGGAGAGGTTCAATTAAGTGTTGCTTGAAACTTGTCTCTTTTTATCAACCCAATCCGACGGCAACTGACGCATAATGGGTGACAGAGCCGGACAATCATGCTTTTTACCGATATATTTGATAATTCTTGTTTTTCCGATGCTCTCTCTTGTTTTTTTGGGTTTTTTTTATACTTTTCTCTTTTTCGCTCTTTAAAAATAATTCCGATTCGATCCAAATTCTGAAATACTGTAAATGAATTCGGCTTTTTTTTTTATATTTTTTTCTATTATTATTATTATTATTTGTGTTTTCTTGTCTTTTGTAATTTATTTTTCTCATTGCTATTGTGTTTCATATTTACTTGGTTCATTGAGACACAATAGGTGTTTACAATTAAGTGTTTAGTGTCTATATTTCTAGTAATGGAATGGCAATGGTATTTATCCTCCTCCATTATCCTCCTTCTCCCCTCCTCTTCCTTCTTCTCCTCCTCCTCCTCCTCCTCCTCCTCCTTCTCCTCCTCTGAATTCAACGTCGGTAGTGAATTATCTCTCCTTCGATCATAAGCCTTGTAGAGACCATACTCTCTCTCTCTCTCTCTCTCTCTCTCTCTCTCTCTCTCTCTCTCTCTCTCTCTCTCTCTCTCTCTCTCTCTCTCTCTCTCTCTCTTTTACTCTCTCTCACACACACACACACACACACACACACACACACACACACACACACACACACACACACACACACACACACACACACACACACACACACACACACTGAAGGGTAAAGGCCACATCCTTGATCAAGCTTGACGTGTGCAGTCAGGCAGGACTTGATGAGGAGGGAGAGAGGGACGAGGGAGGGACAAGGGAGGGAGGGAGGGAAGGGAGGGAAGAAGGGTCAGGGGTGGGGCGGGGTGGAGGGAGGAGACAGAAAAGGGAAGATCCAACAGTACCAAATAGAAAATAAAAGAAAGAATAAAAGGAAGGGAAGTTTGATATGAGATAAAGAAAATGGAGAGAAAGGAATGTTTTGTGCATACGCGATAAATGGATAAAAAATAAGAACATAAATAAATAGGATAAAAAAAGAAAAGGAGATGAAGACGATTAAAGAAAATACAAATAAAAAGGAAAACGTATCAGTAAATAAAAAAATATAAAAATGAAGAAGGAAATGAAGACGAAGAAAGAAGAAGAAGAGGAGAAAGAAGAAGAAGAAAAAGTATACTAAAACGATCATAAGAAGGAGGAGAAGAAGAAAGAAATAAGAACACTGAGACGAGAAGAAGAAGGAGGAGGAGGAGGAGGAGGAGGAGGAGGAGGGAGGGAGGGTCGTCTTCATTGTAAGCTTCTCGTTCTTGTTGGTGGAGGAGAGAGAGATGACAAAGCGGTTAATAGTGGTGAGGTGGAGCGTGAGGCGACCCAACGGGAGGAGGAGGAGGAGGAGGAGGAGGAGGAGGAGGAGGAAGAGGAGGTGTGTGGGAAAATGTTGTGCTCTTGTTATATAGTGATGTGGTGTTAGTGATGTGGCAGTAATGTGGTGATGTGTGGTGTTATCTCCCCCTGTCTTCCACTTTACTGTCCTTTTGTCTCTATTAAGTAGATATTATAGTAGTAGAGTGTAGCCAGTAGGAGTGTTGCTGTCTGTTCTTCCTTTGTACTCCTTTGTACTCCTCTTCCTCCTTCTATGTCTCCATTACTCTCCCTTTTAATATGTCTTCCTTTCGCTTCCATATTTCTCTCTCTTGTCTCCTTTCTTGGTCAGTGAGAAGTAATTGAAGGAAGGAAGAAAGGAGATGGAAATGGAGAGGAAAGAATGAAAGTGTAAGGGAGAGAAGGATGGAGGATGATAAAGAAGAATGGGAAAGATATAGAGAGATGGAGGAATACAATGAAATAAAGGAAAGAAGGGAACATATAGGTAACGACGAGAGGAGAGGAAAGAGGAAGAGATAGATGGAGGAATAGAAGAGAGGAAAGGAGAAAGGAATATATGGAAGGAAGAAAGAGAAAATAGGGATAAAGAGAGAAATAGAATAGGGAGAGATAGAGGAAAACAAGGGAGAGAATTAGGATGAAAAAACACAAAAGATGAAGGGAGAAACAGAGAGAAACTAGAAAGGAGAGAGAGGGAGGGATGGAAGGATGGAGGGAGGAAAGTAGAGGTAAGGAGGGGTGGAGGGAGAGGTGGAGAGAAACAGACAGACAGACAGACAAGTAGTGGTCGTCAATAAGGAAGGCTGGACGGTTTTAATAAAGAATTCCCGGGGAAGCGGCGATGAGGATTGTCAGGCAACAGGTAATAATAAATAATATCACAGCCCTTCCCCCCACTCTACTACTCTCTCTCTCTCTCTCTCTCTCTCTCTCTCTCTCTCTCTCTCTCTCTCTCTCTCTCTCTCTCTCTCTCTCTCTCTCTCTCTCTCTCTCTCTCTCTCTCTCTCTTTTTCTTATCTATATTAAAGAGAGAGAGAGAGAGAGAGAGAGGTGATGTGAGGGTGTACTTACCTGGGTGGGCGTGAGGTGGATGAGGTGGGCGAGCTGCTCTATCTCAGGTGCACTCAGGTACTTCTGCTGTTTGAAGCGTCGTTCTAACTCGTACACCTGCAGGAGGAAGGGAAGGGAAGAAAGGAAAGGGAGAGGAGGGAAGGAGGGAGGAAAGGAGAGAAAATTAATCATAAAAGAATAACAGAAATGTACAATATGTAAATTCAGATAGAAATAGTTGACATTATATCTGCATCATTAAGAGAGACACAGATAACTTGGATCACCTGTCGGGTTAATGAGTGTCTGACTTACCTGTGCCTGGGTGAAGAGAACCCTGCGTTTCCTCCGCTGCGAGAGAGGGAATTGCATGGCCTTGTTGTCTGCCATGCTGCAGGCGGAGAGCGAAGTCATGTTGCCCATGTTCATGTTCATGTTGGAGCCGCCCATGAGGCGCGAAACTGTGGGGCGAGACAGAGTGCACGATTGTTAACCTAATAAAAAGTACTGATGATGATGATGATGATGATGATGATACTACTATTATTACTGGCTTAGGGAAGTTAGAGATTAAAATGATGGGAGGGGAGGCAGGGAGAGGGTCGGGGAGAAGGATGTATGGAAGAGAGGCGTGGAGAGGAAAGTAGAAGAGAGAGGCGTGGAGAGAAAGGGAGAGGCGTGTAGAGAGAGGGTGAGGGAGGGTGAGGGAGGAAGGACTAACACTGTCTCTATACTATGATAACACGGTGGACGGAGCTACAATAACACGTGTGTGGCTGCCTGTACAAAGCTACCAGGTGTGTGTGTGTGTGTGTGTGTGTGTGTGTGTGTGTGTGTGTGTGTGTGTGTGTGCGTGTGCGTGTGTATGTGAGTGTGCGTGTGTGTACTCGTCTCAGGTAAACAGAACAGGTGTAAAAATGACGTTTATCCGGTCCAGGTAAAAACTTCCCTAGCCCTCGTCCCTGAGAGTCGCCAGGTGAGCGCCGCGCCGCCCGCCGCCCCGTAAGGCATTGTATCAACACTTCCACTTATTTTTCCTCCTGACGGGGACACGGAGCCGCCCCGCACTCGACACCGCCCCGCCCGCCCGCCCGTCCACCCGCCCGCTGCCGGCAAATTAAACACGAGAAGGCTAAAAGAAATCTCTTCAAATGAGTGACTTCCTCTTTTGTCCCTCGCCCTAGCTGCTGATTTTAAAATAGGCCTATGTCTCTACCCCGTTTTTCTTCCATCTCTTAATCCTTCCTCCTACTCCTCATTCCTCTCCCGTGCCTCACTCCCCTCCCTTTCATATCCTCCTCCCTGTCCCTGTCGTCCGTGCTCTCATCCTCCTCCTCCTCCTCCTTACATCTATACTTATATTACAATTCCATTCAACTATAACTTTAAAAAAAAACTATCGTCCTCTGCTTTCTCTTTACTATTTTATATCTTTTTTTCGTAAACCCCAAACACTTTAGGTCAGAAAAATGGCAAATTAGTATTAACATAAATAAATGTCATGCACTTCATATCGGAAATTACAAACCTCTTACAAGTTATACAATGAAGGATGTTTAACTAGAAAAAGTCTTAGGCATTATAATTACACAAGATCTAAAACCGAGCTAACAATATACTGAAGTAATAAAAATTGCATATAAGCCGATTGAAATTAAACTCAGACGCCTATTTCACCGTGGGCCGTTCTAACATCACTAAAAACAACGAATACAAAATAATAGGGATTTGTGAATTGAGAGGCTGGGTGAGGAGGAGTTTTCTACTGTACTATCCTTTCTCTACTGATATTAGTTAGTGTAGTTTAGTGAAATCAAACAGCCAAGTAGGAAGCTATAGGTCTGTTGCTGTTTATATTCCTTTGTAATCCTCCTATTCCTCCTCCTCCTCCTCCTCCAGCTACTGCAACTCATTACCCTCTCCCTCCCACTTCTACCCTCCTCTTCTCCTCGTCTCAATTGCGAAAACTGATATTGACCCTTGGAACACGAGGCAAAAACTAGTGAAAAGAACGGGAGGGCGACGCCAACACGACACGGCCGGAACAAGAAGCGCAACTGTACCGTGTTAGAGATTCGCTCACCTCGCAACACGAACCGTAAAGCCAAAACTCGTGTAATAACAGACGAAAACATCGACTCTATGGAACTTTATGCATTTATACTTCTTTTTTTTCTCTCTCTCCGTCTCTCATCCTCCCCCTCCCTCTCCCTCCCTCTCCGTCCCTCTCGTCGCCGTGTTTTGCCTCTCCCCGCGTCCTGGAGAGAAAAATTGCAGCCAGAAGGACGCGGCAGCAAGGTTGACGCCGCTGATCAGGGAATTTACGTGATAATCCTTGGAAGTGGAGGCGAGATGGCGGGACGGGGCGGCGCGGGGGTGAGGGGAGGGAGGGGAGGGAGGCGATGGTGTAGGGAAGGAAAGAAGGATAAATGAGTGGGTGGTGAAGAGAGAGAGAAAGAGAGAGAGAGAGAGAAAAAGAAGTTGTAATCAGAATTGAAAAACAAAGACAGAATAGAAAAAAAAATGTCGTGGAAAAAAATACGAGATTCACGTAAACTAAGAATCATAAAACAACAACAACATTCAATCATCCACCTCGTGTGTGTGTGTGTGTGTGTGTGTGTGTGTGTGTGTGTGTGTGTGTGTGTGTGTGTGTGTGTGTGTGTGTGTGTGTGCGTGCAGGCTCAGGTGTTTCGGATAAAACACGTGCGTGGTGGCCGCTGTTGGATGAGCCGAAATTAATCACATTGTTACCGAGACGAGCTGCTACGATATTGCTACTCTCCCCTCACTCTCTCCCCTCACTCTCTCCCCTCACTATCTCCCTTCCCCTCTCCCCTCACCTCTTCCCTTATCCTCACATCACCCTCCTCTCTCCCTTGCATCCTCTTCCATCTCCTATTCTACTCATCTTTCTCCCCCTCCCCTCTACTTCATTCTTCTCC
>JAPQNM010000049.1:4235660-4238160 GCA_029783475.1 Metacarcinus magister
AGGGACTCAAGAACGGGACCCAGCCTTCCCGCCTCCCGCCCTACCCTCCTCCCGGCCTTTTTTCAGCTCTCGAGAGGATGAAACGAGGACAATGACTTCCTTTAAGGCGCGGCCACCCTCCCCCCCTCCCCCTCCCCCCCCTTGGCATGCCCGCGGCCACCATTAGGGACCAACTGGGTCTCCATGCTACTGGCTGCCCTCGCTACCCAGTTTCAAGGACCACCACCACCCACCACCACCACCACCACCACCACCACCACCACTACTACTACAACTATTACCTCCGCTTCTTTCATTTCCTAAACAACTACTACGTCCTTCTCCTCTTCTTCCTTCTCCTCCTCCTCCTCCTCTTCCTCCTCCTCCCCCTCAGGAATGTATTATATAAACTTTTAGTGCACAAGGCCAAACGGAACATCCTGCCGCTGGGAAAACGCGACGAGGAAGGAATCCAAGCGCGAGAAAATAAAAAGTAAAAACATAATCAAGAACCTAATCCGTATTTACGTTTCCTTTTTGTATTTTCTTTTTGTTATTGAAAGAATCCACGTGAGAATTACATCGATAAAGAAAGTAATCTGTATTTACTTTCTTTTTATCTGTATGTTATCACGAGTTATATGAAAGAAAAAGTAAATAAATGAAAAAATAGTATTAAAAGATGAAAATGCGGATCGGGCAGGTGGGACGAAAGAAAAATAGAAGGAAAATAAGGAAAAAGATGAGAAACACGAATGGTTTTCCTTCATGTAGGACTGAAAATATAAAAGAAACGTCATTTTTATCTCTGAATATGCGAAAAAGAGAGCGAGAGATAGAGAGAAAAAAAAAAGAGAAAGAGAGAGAGACCTAAACGCATGCTCACAACCAGTCCCACAGTTAGTAAGTTTCCTTTCTTCCTCTCCTCCTCCTCCTCCTCCTCCTCCTCCCTTCCGCACACTGACTGACATTGTTTACCAAGCAGTAGACAGAGTGGAGGCAAGACAAGACTAAACCTCAAATAGAAGTAAATAATCAACTCATGAAATTGGAAACGTGTGACAAAGAAAGCGTAAAAAAAAAATTGACAAAAAGCAAGAAAAAAAAATGACGAAAAGAAAAAAATCGTGTTGAGAATGAAATAGAAAGGGATGAGAGTAAACTAAAAACACACAAAAGGAGGAAGCAAATAGACAGCCAATGAGAGTAATGAGAAGGAGAAAAAAAATCAAGACATGAATAATGAAGACTTGCACACCGCAGGAATGAAGGAGGAAAAGGGAAAGGGAGGAGGAAAAGGGAAAGGGAGGAGGGAGGAAAACACGGGGAGGGGGAGGGGGAGGAGGGAGGAAAGGGAAGGTAATAAGGAGTTTGCGTTTGTGTATGTATATGTGTGTGTGTGTGTGTTAGTCAATGAGAGAGAGAGAGAGAGAGAGAGAGAGAGAGAGAGAGAGAGAGAGAGAGAGAGAGAGAGAGAGAGAGAGAGAGAGAGAGAGAGAGAGAGAGAGAAGGGGGAGGGGAGTCTTATGTCCCTGGAGAGTAAAGAAAACATTGCTCGTGTTTATTGTGTTGTCTTTTTATGCCACAGATACTTAAAGGTACCACAGACTACCTCTCTCTCTCTCTCTCTCTCTCTCTCTCTCTCTCTCTCTCTCTCTCTCTCTCTCTCTCTCTCTCTCTCTCTCTCTCTCTTCCCATTTTTTTCCTCCTATCTCCATCTCTTCCAACTCCTCTTTATCATCCTCTTCTTCTCCTCCACTTCTTCCTATTCCCATTCTCCCTATTCCTTTTTCCTCCACCCTCCCACTTCTCTCCATGCACTCTCCCCTCTCCCTCTCCCTCTACTATTCCATCTCCTCCCCTTCCTTCTCTCTTTCTCTATCTCCATCTCCACCCCTTTCCTTCCCTCTCCCAATCTAACTCCACCCCTTTCCTTCCCTCTCCCAATCTAACTCCACCTCTTCACTCCCTCCCTAACCCTCTCCCCCTCCCTCTCGTTTCCCTCCCCGCCCTCTCAGCCCCGCCCTTCGCTACTGTTGACTCAGGCAGAAGGGAAAAAATAGTACGAATGCAGAGAATGATAACAGACGTAGCAAATAAACAACAGGAAAAAGAGCGGGAAAGTAATGTGTTTTAATCCATAATGAGGAAAACAAGAGATTTTGAGTATATGAAAAGCAAAAGGAAAAATAGTTGTAGGCAAGGATAGAAAAGAGAAAGAAAGCAGTGGTAGTGAAGGATGTTGAGAAGATGTTGAATACTAAAGAATAATATAATACTAGATGTTGAAGAAGAAAATGTTGAAGTAGAAAAATTAATAGGAATGAATAAGGATGAGATATTGTGGAGAGGAAATGAAAATGAATAATAAGATAGTAAAGAAAATGTAAGAAAGTGGAATTTTAATTAAGACAATGATGAATGAAAAGCAATAAATGACGAAGAGGAGGAGGAGGAGGAGGAGGAGGAGGAGGAGGAGGAGGAGGAGGAGGAGGAGGAGGAGTACACACACAATGAATAT
>JAPQNM010000049.1:4243160-4258160 GCA_029783475.1 Metacarcinus magister
ACGGGATGGACAGGTGAAAGGGACAGGTAGTGGACTGGATAGTGTACATCTTTTATTTTATTATTTTGTTTAATGTATGTGTTGAGTTAAATTTCCTGGGTGATGTAGTGAGGTTTTATTATTCGTATTTATTTGTTCATGTATCTATCTAACGGTATTTAGCGTTTCTCTCTCTCTCTCTCTCTCTCTCTCTCTCTCTCTCTCTCTCTCTCTCTCTCTCTCTCTCTCTCTCTCTCTCTCTCTCTCTCTCTCTCTCTCTCTCTCTCTCTCTCTCTCTCTCTCTCTCTCTCTCTTTCTCTCTCAAAGGTCTGTTTTCACTCGTGTAAATAAAAGTAAAAGTAAAATTATTTAGCTGTGATAGAGAGAGAATCAGTGAACACGAGTCGGCGTCAGCTGGCGTTTGTCTGACTGTTAATAATGATAATAAAGTAGACGCACACACACACACACACACACACGCATCCAACAAATTGAATAAATAAAAAAACAAAGCAAAGCGGAATAAGCAATCGCACCTCCACTCAAATCTGTGTAAGGGAGGAGAGGGGAAAAAGGGGGAAGGGAGGGGAAAAAGGGGAAAGGGAGGGAAATAGATGTTTTATTTTCCATTTCATTCCGGCGAAAAACAACTCGACAGGAAATGCGAGATAAATGGGAAGTTTACGACAGAGTATCATGTGACGCGTCCAATATTGTCCACTTGAAAATACATACATAATATATTTATATAATTTAATGTTGTGAGTCCGTTCAGCTTGCGTCACTGTGCGGAGGCCGAGCACCGCCGCATCCCAGGTATCACACAGGTAGAACTAGGAATGAAGGATCACTGAAGGCAAATGAACGGAAGAAAATATGTCAGGATAAGTGAGTTTCTTTTTTTTTATAATCTGTTTTAGTTGAACGTTACGTCGAGGTAAATGATAATGTTTAGTTGAATGTATCAAGTAAACATTACGTCTCTCTTTTTTTTCTCTCTCTATTTTTTTTGTTGTATTTATCGTCGAGTTGAATAATAATGTTAAGATGAGTTGTACAAGTTGGTGGAGGTGAAGGTGACGAGGGTGTACTGTACTTGTGTGTGTGTGTGTGTGTGTGTGTGTGTGTGTGTGTGTGTGTGTGTGTGTGTGTGTGTGTGTAATGGTAATGTAATCAACACGAGTCATAGTGGAATATAATGTAATGCATCCCTCAGACGTACAGAGGATATATTAGGATTAAGATTAATTTAGAAGAAAAAACAACATTATCCTTCCCTTCCCTTGAATATTACTCGGTTGTTTCAGATTAAAAGTCGAGGTTTTGATGAATATTTTCGTGTAGAATGTTATTGATCGCGTCTCGTTCATCAGTGTATCACGTAGTTCAATGTTAAGTGTATTTTAAGACCATTTTTTTCTTATTATTTTTTTGATTACTCCCGCTCTCATAATGTATTTTGTTTGTGAAGCAGATAGTGATGGTGATGGTGGTGGTGGTGGTGGTGGTGGTGGTGATGATAGTAATAATAATAATGATAATAATGATAATGATAATAATAATAATAATAATAAAGCAGCACTGAATATAAGAGAGAGAAAAAAAGAGAAAGAGAGAGTATATATAGTACCTGTCATCATTATCTATATCATATACATACATTTTCTTTTTTATATACTCGTCATTATTTTTCCACAATCCTAAAACCTTTCGTCATTCTTCTTCCTTCCCTGTGCCGCCGAAGAGGAATGAGCCTGATCGATGCTACGAGGGGAATGATCGATGGCTCAGATAGATAGATGCACCAACACACTTATAACAAACATTACGATAGATACACCCCAAGGTACAATACATACACTTTAATAGTAATCGATGAGCCAAACTTCTTTTTAACCATTATTATTTTGTATACACACAGATAGATAGATAAAGAGAGAGAGAGAGAGAGAGAGAGCACGTAACCTAACCTAACCACTATTCATACGAGGAAGATGGTTTCCCTCTTCTTCTTCCTCCTCGTCCTTTCTCCTGAGCCTAACATAAACATCAATTAAACCAAGAAATTCCCGTCGGGTGGAAGAGGGAGGCTGACGGTGGATCCCCTCGACTTAAGGGATAGCGGGAGGGCACGTGGGAGAACCTACTGCCAATTATCTATAACAAGAGACGGACAGCGATCGGGGCGAAGGAAGAGGAGGAGAGACGGGAGAGGGAGTGAGGAAGGGAAGAGAAGGAAGGAAGGAATAGAAGGAGGAATTGTGGGGTTGTCTGCCTCTCTATTTTTCTTGGCAATCGTTCGGGACATCGCGACTCCCAGACCCCGCCAGTTCCTCTTAATGATCCGACGTCTTTCTGCGGCTTAGAAGACTTCCTCGTCTCGTCTCTTTTATGCCGGGTCGCGGGGCCTCAATTTAGCAGTCAATCACTCTCCACTGGAAGGTATCGATTCACCGTTTGAAAGTAGAAAGATTATGGCGTCGGGAAGGTAATTTGATTCCTTGTACGCGAGGGAAGAGGAGAGGAGGTGCTGAAGTCAGGGAGGGAGGGAGGGAAGGAAGGTAAAGAGAGGTGAGTTCAGGTGTATTCCTGACCCTGGTTAACTGTGGACATGTATGTTCCCGTTACTCCTGCCGAAAATATATTAATTATGGTAGTTGAAGTTTATAAAGTGTGTGTGTGTGTGTGTGTGTGTGTGTGTGTGTGTGTGTGTGTGTGTGTGTGTGTGTGTGTGTGTGTGTGTGTGTGTGTGTGTGTGTGTGTGTGTGAGTGAGTGAGTGATTGAGTGAGCGAGTGAGTTGCAGGGTAAAGCGTTTCTCCCAAACAAAAACACTCATTATTGAACTCACCTTGCCATTGATCTGAACAGGTGAAAGTATCGAACAGGTACACATATTATCTAGTGCTTCTCATCAGTGTAAAAACGTATTCGGCTTTACTATCAACTATTTATCTCTTTCGTCACGGTACATAATCAAACATTCTTTAACGGTCCCCAAACACACAGGGAAACACTCTCTCAAGCCGTGTCGCCCGTCCTCGCTCAGCCACACAAACACACACACTTAATTTGTTTTTGCTGTCTCCCCGCCGGTCACCAATGACACGCCCCTGAGTTCTCCGGGGAAGGAGCACAGGAGCGGCTGCTGGCGGCATAATCGGATCATTGAATCGTCGCCGCACTGTCCGCCGCCGGCGTCGCGCCCCTTGCGCTTTGCCGCGATGTTGGCCCCTTGACCCCAGCACCCGCCCCACGTCGCGCCAAGACGCCCTAATGAGACAGGCTGACTCTTTTTGTGGCTGTAAGGAATTGAGTAGACGTGAGTAACCACCGTGATGAATGGGGCGTCGGGTGTGTGCGTGTGTGTGTGTGTGCGCGCCAAGGGTGTGCATCTCCGCACCCTGCCGTCACTCGAGTGTCGTCTGGCTGTGGGTGAAGCGTCGCTGGCCAGGGCACAGAGCGGGTTTGGCTTGACTTAATTTTTTGGTATAAAAATACCTGCAATAATCTAACATTTGCTTTGCGTATCGAATATAGTGAGTCCAGTGTCACAGGAAAGTGCAAGATCATCAAAGTAAATCAAACGACGCGATGTTATTCCGTGCCAGTCTTATGTAATGGTGGCGTCCCAGGGCGGGTGTGAGGAGGCGCGGCAGGCGGGGCGGAGGAAGGACGCGCCCGCAACAGGAGAAAATGGCCGGAACACGCGGGATGCTCAAGTTACCGATGAGGCGCGGGAGCGTGTGACAGTTCAGGCTCCCGGGGTGACAGCCTGGGCGGGGCGCTGCCAGGCTGACAACACCCCTGCCGCGCCCCGGTGAGACGCGGCGGCGGCCGCGGCGGCGACCCAGGCTAGCGTGGGAGCGGCGATCAAGATGCAGTGAAGGGTTGATATTAGCGTTACTCTAGGGTTATGAGGAACAAGGGTGAACGTGGGCCTTGTTTCTGGCGGCAGGGAGTTAGATGGGGCAGCGGTGTTGTAATTATCAGCACATGTTTGAAATGTTTACAGAAACTGTATATCAAGGAAGAAGATAGCAAGGGATGGGCACACGTTAGCGGACTCGGTGTTTTAGTGTAATATTCAAGGAAGTAAGGGTGTTAGGACTGAAGCTCAGGCAGTAGCTGGTGGGTGGGTGGGTGTGTCCTGGGTGGGACGGAGGGCGGAGTGTGGCCTGAAGCGAGGAGGAAGGGCATGATGTGACCACACGATTGTTACGCTGACAGTTGCATAAACTGGTTCTGTTAAACTAATGTATTTGTTCCCTGAAATCACGACCACCACGCACACATAACGATGCCGCTGATCTCTGAGCAGCGCGAGAACCGCCATTGCAAGTGAGTCCTCATGAAACTCCAAGCCCCGCGCGGCGGCTCCCCGCGACACGTCAGGGGACCCCAACCACAGCAGATTTCAACGCTGCCGAGGCGTCGCCTGCGGTGTCACACAAACAGCTGCCAAGTGAACTTACTTGCGAAGCGCGGGTCCGAGGAAGACGGCTGGTACCAGGAGGGCGCCGAGGCACGGGTATCGTAAACATCGGGCGTGCAGTAGGTGGTGGGCGGGGGCGCGGGCGGATAGGCCACGTGCTGCATCCCTGCGGGTTGCATGGCGGCAGCGGCACGCCCGTAGCTACCCGAATCCAGCAGGTCGAGGCGGCGGTCGTCGAGCAAGTCGAGGGCACGACGCTGCTCCTCCAGGGGCGAGAGGATGTCGGAGACGGAGAAGGGCGTGGTGTGGCGGGGGCTGAGGGTCATCAGGTCGCCGCCCGGAGGGGTCGCTGCCAACCCTACCAGGTCCTCCGGGTCGCGCTTCAGGTAGTACGGCGTCTCCAGGTGGGCGTGCGTGGCGTAGCCGAGGGCCTGGCGCGCCGGGGGCTGGAGGGAGGAGGACGGCGAGCCGAGTGCCGGGGGGAGAGCCAGTGTGAGGGCGCGGGTGACGGCGGTGCTGCTGCTCTCACGCCACCAGTAGCGGCCTCCACACACTCCCCTTGTACACACCACTCAAACCGACCCACACTCAGATAGAAAACATTGACCACAGTGCACACACCAGCCCCGCGACCAGAGTCTTTCTGATAGAAAAACTACAAACTCCATGGACGGTTCTTCAGGGGAGGGACACCGCACTCATCGGCCAATCAACGCACGCCTTTGTCTTCCCAAAGCAAAGGGACGGTATCGAGTAGCACCGCCCAGACCCGACACCCTCATTGGTCGACGGTTGTCCTGACTCCTCCCTTCAGTAAGCCACGGCGCGCATGCTCCGCCCACCAAGCCTCAGGAGGTCTCGTCGATTTTCACCGTGAATGATCAACCGTTGTTCTATTCAAATCCGATGTGGGCTGAAACGACAGTTACGTTCTTTATACATGAACTGTTTCGGTGAGAAAGAGAGCAACTGACTACCGCCCAAGTACAAGATAATTGTCGGCAAAATGCTGACAGGAAAGCCAAATTTTGAGGCGTGGCGAGGTGGCGGCGGCGGGCCAGGTGGCAGGGCGCGGGGCCCCAGCCAGGAACTCGGGGTCTTCCTGCCCGACTGTCGGTGTGGCGCTAAAATCACCCGGTAATAGCTATTAAGCCCCTCGATCAACACGACGAGGGGCCGTGAGTGAAGTCAGTTTCCTGCACATTAAACCCGACTGGGAATATCTGGCCGACGCCGATTTTTACGTTAGTGACTGACTGGCTGGGCGAGGGTGCTGCCGCCCTTTGATGTGGCGGCGAACTGCTCTAAATACCCGACCTGCACCAAATAGTGAGGATGGAGGCTAACGAGGTGGCGGCGCGAGAGAGGAAAATTACCCTCCTGATATTCAGTCCTTAGTGTGTGGGAAAAACGGTGCGCGGGAGTCTGAATGGGGCCGGGAGTTCTCTCGTCTGAAACAAGTTCGTGTGATATGCAAGACATTAACGCCAGTCCTTTTAATGGTCATGCTTGCCTCGTGTTCCCGCCGCCGCCACGCCAGGCTGTCAGCTTTTCCAAACAGTGCGTAACGAATTTCCATTGAGCGGCAGCAGCGAGACGATGACCAGAAGTTAACGTTGCAATTACTCTCAATTCACACGACGCCTGAGGACGGCAAATCCTTTGGCCAGACTCGAGAGAAGTAAGATTTCTCCCTTTATGTCGGGCCTCAAGGAGACGAAATTGCTGTTAAAAACTAGTAAAAATCCACCAACAATTCCATTTAAAGCAGTAATGTTGTCGTGTTTCAAAACCAAATCAAATATTCCTTCCATTCTCCCCCAAGTTGGACGAAGATATGGGGAGGGGAGGTGGGGGGGGTAAGAATCCGCATATTTGAATCCATCGATGGAGGAGCCCAAAGAGAGAGACAAATATTGGCCAGGACACGAGGACCTCCACCTCCTGACGGCGAGGAGTGACCAGCGGTAGCCAGGGGACACAGGGGACATCTGGGCCGGCGAGGGAGGCTCCAGGCGTCCCATCGCAAAAAGGGGACTCAGAAAAAAAGTGGAATAAAGCCGCGCTGCCTCTCGAGTCCCCGGGAAGCGTGTCGACAGTCGCACATCACGGCATCGCCCGCAGCACAAGGGGACGTGACGCCGCTGCTCCGCCACCCTCGTTGCCTTGGCTTGCGTCGCGATCTAACATGTTTGGACTTAGTCGATCTGCCTTTGAGTCTCCACTTTGAGTCTGTTTTCCTTGGGAGGCGGAGCAAGCAAGCGAGCATCAAGCAAGCAAGCAACCTCAGCGGCAGTGATGGTGTTGCCGCCTGGCTGGTCCTCGCGGTCCGCCTCACACAACACTCACGCCCCGCGATGCAATTATTCCCAGAAGGACGGTGTTTGTTCCAATGCTTTTTCATTCCATTATTATTTTTCTTAATCCACCGAACACGAGTCATTTTTCCCGCCGCAGTGGAGGACGTATTCGCAGCCTCCACTTAATACATAACAAAAGAGAAGTTATGGAAAGGGATCGATAAGTCTCCTATTGTTTTCTATTTTACGACAAGCCTCCGTGCCTCCCTCTCTCCCCTCGCCTCCCCTCGCCTCCCCTCGCCTCGCCTCCTTGTGTCCTGATGTTCTCAGTATAAAACAGTTAATCGCCTTTACTCTCGTTTTCCTTCATCCTCCTTCCTGCAAGACGCTTACCTACGATTTGTGAACTTGGTCGTATTAGCAACTTGGCGGCAACGATAATGTGTAACTCTACGCCTTGTTTGGGGGGGGGGAGGGGAGGCTTGTGGTGATGAGGGGAATCAATAACGAGGTGGAGAAAGGAGGAGTGTGTGTGTGTGTGTGTGTGTGTGTGTGTGTGTGTGTGTGTGTGTGTGTGTGTGTGTGTGTGTGTGTGTGTGTGTGTGTGTGTGTGTGTGGTTGTTGAGCTTTGTGATGTGTTAATGTTGATGTGGTGATGATTGTGGTGGTGGTGTTGGTGTGATGTATATGTGAAGCTGTTTGTCTGTGGTGGTGATGCTATTGGTGTAGTGTGTGTTAGTGGTGATGGTGATGATAGTGATGATGAAGCCTTCAATGGCGGTGTAAGAGTATGGTGTCAATTCTCATTTTTCATCATAATTCACCATCATTAAAACACTTCATTCACCATTATCATTACTATTCTTTCAAATCTTCACCATTACTAATCTCTCTCTCTCTCTCTCTCTCTCTCTCTCTCTCTCTCTCTCTCTCTCTCTCTCTCTCTCTCTCTCTCTCTCTCTCTCTCTCACTCTCATCGGGGGCCCCTTTCGATCAAAATCTAAAGTTAATGGTCCACTCATTAGGCAACATTGAATAGGGAAGGACCACCACCATTACCACCACCACCACCACCACCACCACCACCACCACCACCACCACCACCACCACCACCACCACCACCACCACCACCACCACCAATGTTATGAAGACTGAGGAAAGAAAAGGACAAAGAAGAAACAATTGGGAAGTTTGGCAGAATTTCAGGAGTGACAAATGTAATGGAAAAATAAAAGATGGAAGAAAAGATTTAATAAAGTTGAGGAGAAGGAGGCGGAAGAAGAAGAGGAGGAGGAGGAGGAGGAGGAGGAGGAGTTTTAGCAACAAAGAACCATAATAACTGTAATTACTTATTTCTGTGGTTATTGAGAGAGAGAGAGAGAGAGAGAGAGAGAGAGAGAGAGAGAGAGAGAGAGAGAGAGAGAGAGAGAGAGAGAGAGAGAGAGAGAGAGAGAGAGAATAATTTAATGGAAAAACATAAATAAAAACAAATATGAAGGTAAATAGACAGATAGATAGACAGATAGATAGATAAATAGGTAAATGAATAGATAAACAGACAGACAGACAGACAGACAGACAGACAGACAGACAGAACCTAGAAATGAGAGAGAATCCAGTATATAAAGAGTTCGTGTGATTTTGGGAGGAAAGGAGGGAAAGAGGGAGGAAGGGAAGAAGGAAGGGAGGGAGGAAGGAAAGGAAGAAGGAAGGGAGGGAGGGAGGGAGGGAGGATCGGCTTAGTGTCATGGAGAGAAGGATGGGGAGGGTGGGAATTCTTTTCCTTCCTCTCCCTCCCCCCATCCCCCCATCTTCCCTCAACTCTCTCTCCAATCTCTCCTTATATTTCTTTTTTTCTCTTTCTCTCTTTTTTTTCTCTTTCTTCTTTTCTTATTTTTCCTCTTTTCCCTACTCTTCCGTTCTTCTTTCTCCCTCTCACTTTTCCCTCTCTATACCTGTCTTTTCCCTCTCAATTCCCCCTTTACCTTCTCCCTCTCTACATAACTTTCCTGTTTTACTTTCCTCATTTCTTTTATTTCCTCTACTCCTCTACTCTCCCTTTACTATAGTTCTTTCTCATTATACTTAACACGATTTTAATTATTATGAAAAAAACGATGAATATCAATAAACAATAAAAATGAAATGTCAAGAAAAATGATGGAAGGAGGAGGAAGAAAGAAATATTAATACAATAAGAAGTTTAAGGAGGAGGAGGAAGGGGAAGGCGGCAGGAAAATTTTGAATAACTCTTAAGTCTTTTTCCGAATTTGATTTATCTATATCTACACCGTCTAGGGTATATCTATTTCCTGTGTTTTGTCTACCTACACTTGTTAATATTAAAATCCATCTACCATTTGACTGCCCACTCATGCATTCTGTTTAGCTCACCCTGTAATACTATAGTTTCTCGATCCGAACTGATTTGTCTCCCTATCTTAGTGTCATCTGCAAATTTATTAATGTTGATACTAATCCCAGAATCTGAATAATTTATATAGATACTGAAAAGAAATGGGCCAAGTACGGACCCTTGAGGGACTCCACTATTTACTGTACCCCAATTAAATTTCTTACTGTTTATCTGAACCCTTTGTCATAGTTTAAGCCTTTATCTGCTGCCTCATACACTGCCCTATAAAAAGATAAAAGATTAGTGAGACATGGTTTACCCTTAGTGAACCCATGCTGAGAGTCAGTAATTCATTCTTGTAGCTCTAGATGCTGCCGTACTTTCTTGGGAATAATAGACTCTAACATTTGACCTATTACTGATGTCAGAGTAATTTGGCCGGTAATTGCTCATCACGCTTTTATCGCCTTTCTTAAAAATTGGAATAATGTTCGCCTGTCTCCACAAACTAGGTACAGTAAGTATCCTGAGGCTATTAACTTATTAAAGAGGAGAGGAGAAAAAAGGAAAAAGAGAAGCTTGTCTTAACTTTACTTTACTTTACACACTGGATAACACAGTACTAAGGCAGCAAATTAATCTCCATCACATACTATCTCCTCCTCCTCCTCCTCCTCCTCCTCCTCCTCCTCCTCCTCCTCCTCCTCCTCCTCCTCCTCCTCCCAGTGGTATGAGACCAGCATTAGCCAGTAAAGTTAAATAATGGTTATTTCATTATTGTTATTAGGCAAGCAAGGGTGAAATACAGTTTGATATTATAGTAATCAGGAAAATAAGTCCAGATTCGTGTTCAGCATGACTGAAAACCTCATTGTACCAATTTTCATGAGATTCGGAGGTATGGAAATTTACATGAAATTTTGTAGGGTACACCCTTAGAGTATTTTTTACATAAATCATATATTTTGAAATAACTCGAAATGTATGGGGTTTACGTAAAAAAACGTATCGAATATAAAAGAAAGAACAGAAGACGCTCGTTCTATTCAGCTATAAGAATTTGAAATTGGGAAGTAATTAAAGATGTAGCAGTGTAAAGTATTATGCAATAATATCTTACACATAATTTTAATTTTCTTCATAAGTATTAGAGTTATTGGAAATCTGATGACAGTATGAGATAGACATTATCAAACTGCATAACTTTATATATGTGCAATTTTCCTGTAGGACTAATAGTTACGTAGTAAAATGAGAAAAAACTCCTTCGACCTCAATTCTGGTGGAATTTACGGGCCACAAAATGGAAAATACAAAATATTATAGTAATGACAAATCTAATTCCAGATTCGTGATCAGCATGCCCGAGAACCCCTTGGTACTAATTTTCATGAGTTGTGTTGTTATATTAACAAAAACTTTACCTAAACTAACCTCACTAAAATACGTTTTCCCAACCCTTGGCTGAAATCATATTTTTTTTCAATAACTCCAAAAGTATGAGGCTTACGTTTACGTATAGAATAGTCAAGAAAGAATAAAAGACGTGCATTCTATTGAGCTTTAGTAAAATGGAATTGGAATGTAAGTATAGTCAGTGGCGGTCCAGGGCATAGGCGGTATAGGCAGCCGCCTAGGGCGTAGTTGTGGCAAGGGGACGACACAGCATATTCAGTCAGCTGTAATACGACAATCAGTAACTTTTTATTAAGGCCTTAACAAGGCTGTTAACTCCCTTAAGATCGTGGTTACAATAGAAACAATACTAGCCATCTTGTTTCTACCAGTCAGCCTCCATCTCCTCCTCCTCCTCCTCCTCCTCCTCCTCCTCCTCCTCCTCCTCCTCCTCCTCCTCCCCCCTCCCCCCCAGCAAGCCATCAAGACGGGCGTGGACAAAGGGCGCGGGTCTTGAGTGGTCGTGGCAAGGCGCTGAGGAAGTCATTAGAAGGTGGTCGTGTTCCCCAACCCCTCCGCTGCCAGCCCTAACGAGGAGGACGAGGAGGAGGAGGAGGAGGAGGAGGAGGAGGAGGAGGGTAGAAGGATTAGCTGGGTAGAATGAGACCTCTTCCTCTTCCTTGTTCTACTTGCACTTCATCTTTGCATTTAACTCCACCTTGTTTTCCTCCTCCTCCTCCTCCTCCTCCTCCTCGTTAACCCTTCCTTACAGTGTGTGATGCTACTGTCGCTTCTGTTCTGTTTTCGTTTTCCTGATTACAAAAGTAGTTGTATGAAGTTTGAAAAAGTTTGAATAAGATAGTTAATAGAAAAAATAGTTAATTATGATAGTTAGTAGTTATAGTTTAGCTGTTAACGACCTGTGGATCTGAATTATTTGGATGCATTTAATAAACACAAAATCGATCATTATCTTAGGTGGTTTTTTTTTGTTTTTTTTAACTGGTATCGATGGAAGAGTAATTAACGTTTTCTTATTTCATTTTTACTTATTAATTCCTGTTTCATTTGTACTTATCACAATTCATAATCTATTTTACCTCGTTTTTTTTTCTCTCTCTCTCTCTCTCCCTCTCTCTCCCTCTCTCCCTCCTCCCCTCTCTCGCGAACAGGTGGTGGGCTGAGGTGACATCCCTCAGGTGCGCCAGGTGAGGCGGGACACCTGTCAGACGTGGGTGGTGGTGGTGGTGGGTGGTCGACTTGTTAATCCCTAAATGATTTCTTGTGTACATAGGCAGGGCGTGGGGGAGGCGTGGAAGAGGCGGGGGGAAGGGAGGGATTAAGTGAATTCTTATTTTTTTTCTTTTGTAGTGTTCAGAGACGCGGATTATCTTTTTTTTTTCTTCTTCTTCTTGTCTTTTTTTTTTTTTTTTTTTTGTTGGATCGAAAAGTGTTAAGTCTCGCAGCGACGAGGCTTGTGTTGATCAATGGATGGAGGAGTCAAGGAGGAGGAGGAGGAGGAGGAGGAGGAGGAGGAGGAGGAGGAGGAGGAGGAGGAGGAGGAGGAGGAGGAGGAGGAGGAAGAGGAGGAGTCAAGGAGAAGGAAGAGGAGAAGAAGAATGGGGAAACTAACAACATAAAGTGTAGAAAACTAGAGAAAAGGAAGAGAGGAACAAGAGAACAAGAACAAAAACTAAGAAGCGAAAGAGGAGAAGGAGGAAGAGGATGAAACGGAGGAGTAAGAAGATAGAGAATAAGAACCACAAACAATGGCTGGCTTAGTCCTAAATAACAACGTAATAAATAAATAAAATATAAACTAACACTTGACACATACTATAGAAGGATTAAGTACAGTCGTTCTCTATTCCAATATCATTACACTTATTGCAATGACAGGTTAGGTTAGGTTAGGTTAGGTTAGGTTAGGTTAGGTTAGGTTACGATCCTCTCTCTCTCTCAAATAACAATCCTATGAATATATACATTAACTGGAGCGACACTATAGACTGTGAATCAAGCGTATATAGTTTCACACATACAAATATATATACAAAATCGTCTTTACTAGTGCAATAACGCAACCATACACTGAATAATGAGTTAGTGAAGTTTTTTTCATTACTTTGCACTCACTCCAGTAACTAATCTTATAAAATACTACACAGCCGCTGCATATGAAGGAATTAAAGCCGTTTTATAGGGAGGGAAGACAAAATGTAAGTGTGTGTTATTAAATGTTACGTTTTCCTTGACGCGCGAGGCACACACAGGAGGGAGAGTCTTCTAGAGTATCGCTTCAGAGTTTACATGTGAATACCGGGCACTTCTAACCGTGTTGTAGCTCTTCTCTTCGGCTTTTCCTTGTGTATCTCTGTTTAGCTCGCACTGCTTGGTTGTATTACTCTATCAACAATCACCGTCATCATTACTACTACTACTATTACTACTACTACTAATAATAATAATAATGATAATAATTCTACTACTACTACTATTACTACTTATTATTTATTTTTATCATTATTATTTATTTTTATCATTATTATTTATTTTTATCATTATTATTTATTTTTATCATTATTATTTATTTTTATCATTAATATTTATTTTTATCATTAATATTTATTTTTATCATTAATATTTATTTTTATCATTAATATTTATTTTTATCATTATTATTTATTTTTATCATTAATATTTATTTTTATCATTAATATTTATTTTTATCATCAATATTTATTTTTATCATCAATATTTATTTTTATCATTAATATTTATTTTTATCATTATTATTTATTTTTATCATCATTATTTATTTTTATCATTATTATTTATTTTTATCATTAATATTTATTTTTATCATTAATATTTATTTTTATCATTAATATTTATTTTTTATCATTATTTATTTATATCATTAATATTCATTTTTATCATTATATATTTTTATCATTAATATTTATTTTTATCATTATTATTTATTTTTATCATTATTTATTTTTATCATTAATATTTATTTTTATCATTAATATTTATTTTTATCATTAATATTTATTTTTATCATTAATATTTATTTTTATCATTAATATTTATTTTTATCATTAATATTTATTTTTATCATTAATATTTATTTTTATCATTAATATTTATTTTTATCATTAATATTTATTTTTATCATTAATATTTATTTTTATCATTATATTTATTTTTATCATTAATATTTATTTTTATCATTAATATTTATTTTTATCATTAATATTTATTTTTATCATTAATATTTATTTTTATCATTAATATTTATTTTTATCATTAATATTTATTTTTATCATTAATATTTATTTTTATCATTAATATTTATTTTTATCATTAATATTTATTTTTATCATTAATATTTATTTTTATCATTAATATTTATTTTTATCATTAATATTTATTTTTATCATTAATATTTATTTTTATCATTAATATTTATTTTTATCATTAATATTTATTTTTATCATTAATATTTATTTTTATCATTAATATTTATTTTTATCATTAATATTTATTTTTATCATCAATATTTATTTTTATCATATATTTATTTTATCATTATATTTATTTTTATCATTAATATTTATTTTTATCATTAATATTTATTTTTATCATCAATATTTATTTTTATCATCAATATTTATTTTTATCATTAATATTTATTTTATCATCAATATTTATTTTTATCATCAATATTTATTTTTATCATTAACATTTATTTTTATCATTATTATTTATTTTTATCATTAATATTTATTTTTATCATTAATATTTATTTTTATCATTAATATTTATTTTTATCATTAATATTTATTTTTATCATTAATATTTATTTTTATCATTAATATTTATTTTTATCATTAATATTTATTTTTATCATTAATATTTATTTTTATCATTAATATTTATTTTTATCATTAATATTTATTTTTATCATTAATATTTATTTTATCATTATTATTTATTTTTATCATTAATATTTATTTTTATCATTAATATTTATTTTTATCATTAATATTTATTTTATCATTAATATTTATTTTTATCATTAATATTTATTTTTATCATTATATTTATTTTTATCATTATATTTATTTTTATCATTAATATTTATTTTTATCATTAATATTTATTTTTATCATTAATATTTATTTTTATCATTAATATTTATTTTTATCATCAATATTTATTTTTATCATCATTATTTATTTTTATCATTATTTATTTTTATCATCATTTATTTTTATCATTAATATTTATTTTTATCATTCATTTTTATTTTTATCATGTATATTTATTTTTATCATTAATATTTATTTTTATCATTAATATTTATTTTTATCATTATTATTTATTTTTATCATTAATATTTATTTTTATCATTAATATTTATTTTTATCATTAATATTTATTTTTATCATTATTTATTTTTATCATTAATATTTATTTTTATCATTAATATTTATTTTTATCATTAATATTTATTTTTATCATTAATATT
>JAPQNM010000049.1:4263160-4273160 GCA_029783475.1 Metacarcinus magister
GAAGACAAGACACAGCAAGCAATGGAAGTGATGATCGTCAAGGTCGTGACTGGCATGGCTCGGCGCTCGTCTGTAAGGTAACGTACAGTTGTGTTCCGTTTGTAATAGTCTAGACTCCTATCTCAGGGAACCAAGTTGATCTCATACTGTATCTCCTTCACCTTACTTTCTCTCCCAGTACTCCTTTACTATCGACAGGAGAAAGAGGAGGAGGAGGAGGAGGAGAAGGAGGAGAGAACTTGCATCCACACTTGCAGGTTGAAGGGCGTCGTGCAGGCTTGTAAATGCACACCCATCGTTCCTTCCCGCCCTTCGTATACCTTCCCACGACTCATTCAGCGGACACTTGGGGCTGTTTCCGTTTGAGCAGCGGCGTGAGTTACGACCTGAAGCTTGGTGACAGGAAGCGTCGCGCGTGTAATAGTTTGGTGCGGGATGTTGTTAGGATTTGTTGAGGCGGACGAGGCTGAAGAGGTGGCCGAGAGGTGGGGTGAGGACGTGGCAGGCGGGGTGATGACGGGGTGGTAGTGGAAGGGGGAGGGGGTGAGGGTAAGGGAAGGAGCGCAAAGGGGTCAAGAAACATGTATTATTTTTGTCTGTGTTAGTTTGTATTAATTTGTAGACCAATTACGTCAGGGAGAGGATAATTATTGTAGTCAAACCATCCATCAGTCAGTCAGTCAGTCAGTTAGAGGGTTGACAAGTCAGTGAGGAGCCTCGGTATGGGGGGCCGCCTCTCGTGTGTCAGGAGGGGGGGGGGCACCATGCAGGGGTATAAGTGCTTGGGACAAAGTCAGACTCGTCTCATAAACTCTCATTTCCACGCTGACTCATTATTCTCTGACCCTCCGCCGTAAAGTTGCATCACCCTCCATCTCTCTCTCTCTCTCTCTCTCTCTCTCTCTCTCTCTCTCTCTCTCTCTCTCTCTCTCTCTCTCTCTCTCTCTCTAACACACACATCTTCACTATTTCATTCCTTTTTTCTTATAAAACCCAAACAAACGCTCTTTTCAAAAATGTCTTCATTCCTTTAACTTGAACACTTTCAAGGATATCAAGTCATCAACAAAACTTAAATTGACTTTGCTTTTTTTTATTTTTTTATAACGGAGATTTTATTCAGCCTCATTCTGCAGCGTCAGTGGACAAAATTTTCTTTAGCAGATATTCCGGCTTGGGTGTGATTCCAATCGTATGTATAATGGGATAACTTTCACTCTTTCCGTATCATCAACTCTCCTCATTGCCTCGCCCGGATCCCTTAATATCCGCCGCGGGGTTGTTATCTCTGTCCTGGTATCGATGTTGACTTGAATTCTGTTTAACACTGGCAGACCACGTGCTTCCTTACCTTGGCGCCTTCACCTGTTAGTCCATGGCCTCACGTCTCGCCTCAGTCCTTCATCTTGCATCTTCATTTCTTTCTGACGATGCAGTGTGCTTATAAAGTTCAAGGCAATTCACTGCTTTTTATTTTCTTTTTTCCTATGACTTACACACTTTCTGAAGAAGAGTAAGGATATTTAGATGATATTGATTAATCAGTGTTTCCTTTTCATGTAAGTTTTCTCTAGTGTGGCGTGGTAGTGACCTCGTCGACCTCTTTATTAAGTTATTCACTGTGTGTGTTCAGTCACTGACATCGTCCTTCTTGTAGCTTATTCATACTGTATGTGACATGACGGCCTGGCAAGGAGGCAGCACATGGCCGGCAGCCTCACGCCCCGAGGTGATGGTGGGACAGCTCACTTTCTATTTCTTCAGGTTATCCCTTTTTTCAACCACTGTCATTCACCTCTCTTCCCTACGCGGTAACTTTTCCCAAGATGTAGTTACGACGGTTTACTGATCATGTCTGTAGGTCACGCGGCGACGGGCTGACTCTGGCTGACGCTGCAGCCTCATTTTAGTGCCGCCACATGGTCGCATCCCAAGACGCAGACAAGACGGAAACTCGAGTGGCCGTTTAGGGCGCCGGTTCTATGATCGTCGCGGGAAGCGTCTCCTTCGGCGCTTAAAACATGTCTCGGGCCTGCTTTGACAGCCCCTGGGCGCGTGGCTGCCGTAAATCGATGTCCTCGTCCAGCCAGAGGTAGAAGTCCAAGGCCACAACGCCGCTGGCCGGCCGTCGCCTCGTAATGGAAGATCTTATCCCATAATCGACTCTGCCTTCAGCCAGAGATGCTTCCTGATGGGCCCTGGAAGTCTGTTCTCTAAGCTTTATTTCTTGCTATGCCTTTTGATCGTGTCCGGCAGAAGGCATCGCGGCGAGCCACCGCCACGTCAGCCTTTTTGTCGGGGCACCACAATGCCCGCCGAGTGTTGGCACTCTAGTATTGCTCACCAGACGAGCTTTACGTGGGCCTGAGGATAAACTTGTTTGATCTTGTTGAAATTGATATGCCGCAGACGCGGCAGCCGTGGTAGTGGTGGGGGGCGAGGGGGTACTGACAGCAGGGGAGGAGTGGATGAAAAGGTGAAGTGTGATAGGGATGGAGGGGGAGGGAGAAACGAGAGTGAGGGTGGTGGGGGTGGTGCAGATGCTAGAGGCGGGAAGGAGGGAGTAGATGACGTGGGGGAGGTGGAGAGAGGGAGGCGGGAGGTGGAGGGATGGAGGACGGCTGGTGGTGGAGGGGAGAGAGAGGCGAGATGGGTGGGTGGTGGGTGGCTAGGAGAGGGGAGCATGGAGGCAGGGAGACGGCGCGGGTCTCGCCAGCAGTCAGTTTGCTGTTGGCCCGCTGGTGAGGTGTGTGTGTGTGTTTGTGTTGCTCGCGCCGCCCCCCTTGTGGATGACTCTTCAAGACTAGTGCCGCCACTCTCTCCTCCCCTCCCCCTTCTCCACGCCCACGACCCCATCAACCATCGGGGCCAAACCTTCCCCTCCAGTTCCTCCTCCTCCTCCTCCTCCTCCTCCGCCGCCGACCACCTTCCTTCACCACCACCGTCATGGCCACTCCACCTGACAGCCCGTATGGCGACTTTATGTTAACATTTGGTGAGTGTTACCCTAGTGTTACCCTCCACACCACACTCACCTGTACTCTCACCTCTGCTCTAGTCCAGGTAACAGCGGCCAGGGACAGGTAAACAGAGGCGCAGCGGGGTCGTACCTGTAGCCAACGTTTGGGCGTCGGGGGGCGAGAGGAGCCATGCATTAATGAAACGTTTTCTCACCCGCGTCATTCTGTTCCTGTCGAGGGTGAAACAGAGCCAACCTGAGCCTCCGCCACGCCCGTGCTGCCTGAGTGCCTGGGTGGGCGTCGTGAAGGTGGAGGTGCAGGGAGAGCAACAAGCGAATATTCTGTCGATTAATTAGACGCCCGAGTGAGAGAGAGAGAGAGAGAGAGAGAGAGAGAGAGAGAGAGAGAGAGAGAGAGAGAGAGAGAGAGAGAGAGAGAGAGAGAGGGGTGATAAAACATTCTCTCCATCTGACAGAGAATGGATAGTTTTCCTTTATTACACACACACACACACACACACACACACACACACACACACACACACACACACACACACACACACACACATAAGTTATACAGAAATATTGGCGTGATTCTCGTATTTATATTCAATAATTATAATGATAATAAAAAAAGGTTAATGTGAGAGTTTGCCAAACGAGGACGATTTAAACCACATCTGACGCCATATTTTTGTTCTCTTTATTTTTTGTTGTTGAATATATGAGTGAATGGAAGCGATCACCTGTTTGTCTGTTTGTTTGTTTGTTTGTTTGTTTGTTTGTTTGTTGCTTGTTAGATTAGGTTGCCTTGTGTTGTTAATTTATCGAAGGTTAAGTTAGTGTCACGGATTCATTAATTTTCCTGTGTTATTTTTTCTTCTTATTTCCGTTTATTCACTTATTTTTACATTTCTATATTATTATTCATTTGTCCTTTGTTTGTTTCGTTGCCTTTGGTGAGTTGCCTTCATGAAAAAGTGAGAAAAAAAGAAAATGAAAGAAGAGTGTGTTTATTTTCTTGCACATTGATCAAGGAAGTGACCCAACACACACACACACACACACACACACACACACACACACACACACACACACACACATACACACATATTAAGCTGTGCACCTACTTTCTTTATTTTTTTTACTCCATTACAAGTATATTTAGAGATATTTTTAATTTCTTTTCGTTCAGCTACATGTTATTGGCGTTCAACTTGGTTCTCCTTACGATCGTTGGCAGTGTTTCCTGAGTGGTGATGTTAGTGGTGATTCAAGGGTTTTGTTCCTCTTAAATTGGCCTCTGTGGTTGTTAGTGGAGGTGGTGGTGGTGGTGGTAGTAGTTGTTGTAGTAGTAGATGTGGTACTACTTTTACTACTACTCCATCTACTACTACTACTACTATTATTACTACTACTACTACTACTACTACTACTACTACTACTACTACTACTACTACTACTACTACTACTACTACTACTAGGTTAGGCACACATTTTAAGGCAGACTATGCCATTAATCAATCTACTATGTTTTGTCTTTTTAATATATATCTTTTACTATTTCTCTTGTTTTGTATTCGTTTCATTAATATTGTGATTTATTTTGCTTTGTTTTGAATGTGTATCTATGGCTGACTGTGGGTTTGAATATTTACTCTAGATTAATTTTTCATCGTGGTTGCCTTCGCCTGCTAACTCCTTGATCTGGTGGCCACGATGGATCCAGATTTTCCCTCCGCTCCTCTCCATCCTCGCCTCCCTTCCTTTCCCTCCCTCTCCCCCCCTCTCCCCCCAAGTCCTTCACCTATCACCTGCCACAATATTGATTAATTACCTGCCGCCTGGAGTCACCTCACCTGCGACCCTGAGTTGTTATCGCCGCCCAAGATCAACATGGCCGCCGCTCCGTGTGGGCACAGTTTTATCGCGTCTTGCAGGAAGGGAAAGTTGTCGCTCTAAAGGGAATGTTGACAAAAAGTGAACACCATCCTCAGGCTGGAGAGCAACGCGCCCCAAGACATTCTGTATCGGGCAAGTTTTTTGTTTTGGGGAAGACTTTGTTGCAGCTTCGGAGTCTGAAACTTGTGGAGTCTGAACAGCTCAGTTGGGGGGGCGGGGGGCAGGGGGGCGGGGGGCAGGGGGGGCGGGGGGGCGCGGTGTCCCTCCCTTGGTGGTTGTTTGTGTTTCTGCGAGGTAGACGCCTGAAGGAAGGAGCATCAGGACACCTTGGGAACTTAACTGACTTGTCCTCTTGGGAACTCTTTCATTCCACCCACAACACGTATTTGTGTGTGTGTGTGTGTGTGTGTGGGTGTGTGGGTGTGTGTGTGTGTGTGTGTGTGTGTGTGTGTGTGTGTTTATGTGTATTCTGGAAGGCCTTGACGCAGTATTTCTTTGCTGTATTGTCTGTGTAATGGTGACAGACGTCTCTCCGGTACTGTGACAGACCGTCTCATGAATCAGTCATATTTACACAGCGGCACCACAGCTTCATTGACGCTCACACCAGCAGCAGCAGCAGCAGCAGCAGCAGCAGGAGGCTTGTCTGTCGTAGATTGTCAACAGGTGCATTGCTTGGTGTTAAGAAGTCTGCCTGTTGCTTGCTTGCTTGCTTGCTACACCCTCGTCCGTCTGTTCTGAGAAGGCTTACACTCTACCCTCAACACAACCCAATACACCGTTACGTGCAATGTTACGTCACCTTTACGTTCACCTTGTAATGACGTGGGTGTTCTGTCTCGGTCACCTGTACAACAACATTACTATCACCTTACAGACACGTTTCCTTACCCACATTGATGCTGGTGTTTGTGTCTTTCCATCGGTGCTCACTTCTATCACCTGTGTACTGATGCTTCACGGACGGGCAGGTGAGGGGAGTGGGAGACAGATACTCATTTAGACGCTTTTTGGAAATTATCAGAAGAAATGCATAGTTGGCAGCGTGTGTAGAGGCAAAACACTATAATAGATACACAGGCGATGGATAAACTCTTTTACTTAGGACTGGGACAACCAAGCAGCAGGAAGTTAACAGTGACCTCCTTGGAAGACGTGATATGTAGGTCACGTATGTGGGATGCGAACCCTGGTGCTCAGACTCACTACATCACCGTTGTATCCACTTGGCCACCGGTGCAGCGAAATACTTTACAGACTTAAACGTATAATTTTTCCCCTCGCTCGTGTGTCTGAAACTCTCACAACAAGTTTCCATGTGTGACGCCAAAGTTTAGAAAATCGATAATAGACTGTCAGTGTTGTAAGTCGCCAGCGGGATTTATTTATTTATACATTTCCTGATGTGTATTTCTGGTCACTGCCTGTTCGCTCACCCAACTTTCCATTGAACAGAACATAGTGTAGTTTTTGAGACCTCCACGTGTGTCAAAGGGGGAGACTCCGCAGCTCTCTTAACCTTGCACCGCTGTCATCCTCTAGTCAAGACAGGGAAAATAGGGGGGAAAAAAGGTCGTAAGATCCAATAGTGTCCGATTTCAGACGCTTGGCAGGGACGCCTTGTAGAGCAGCTTGAGAGGGGCGTGGGAGAGGGGGAGGGAGGGGAGAGGGAGACGTGATGGATGTGGGAGAGGAAGGGAGGTGTGGGATGGGAGTAAAGAGATGAATTTTAGGAGAGGGAAAGAGGAAAGACTGGGAGGGTGATAGAAAGGGAGGAAGGTAAAGGAAATCAAGGGGAAAGAAGATGATGAGTGGAGGGAGAAGAAGGAAAAGATAAAACATAATATAGAGTTAAATCAATTGAGAGAGAGAGAGAGAGAGAGAGAGAGAGAGAGAGAGAGAGAGAGAGAGAGAGAGAGAGAGAGAGAGAGAGAGAGAGAGAGAGAGAGAGAGAGAGAGAGAGAGAGATTAAAGAAAAAATGCATGAATAAAAGAGAGGAGAGCAACAGATCACGCACCGATGGTCAAGAAGCAAGAGAGGGAAGGAAGGGAAGGGAGGAAGAGGGAGGAGGGGAAGGGAGGAAAGGGAAGGGGGAGGGAGAAAGGGGAAGGAGGAGAGGGAGAGGAGAGAAAAAACGTAGTAGGTGTAAAAACGAAGGAAAGCACGGAGGTTTGAGTAACTAATGATGGGGAGAGAGAGAGAGAGAGAGAGAGAGAGAGAGAGAGAGAGAGAGAGAGAGAGAGAGAGAGAGAGAGAGAGAGAGAGAGAGAGAGAGAGAGAGAGAGAGAGAGAGAGAGAGAGAGAGAGAGAGAGAGAGAGAGAGAGAGAGAGAGAGTTAACTGATGACCTGGTGACAGTCATGAGTCACTTAACACGTTAGGAGGTGTGTGTGTGTGTGTGTGTGTGTGTGTGTGTGTGTGTGTGTGTGTGTGTGTGTGCAGCATTTTTGTAGAGTAAGAGTTAGTGTTGTATACGTGTGTTAAATACTGTAACTATCATTTTTGTCTGTTAGCGTGTCTGTCTGTCTGTCTGTGTGTGTGTGTGTGTGTGTGTGTGTGTGTGTGTGTGTGTGTGTGTGTGTGTGTGTTGAATAAGGAAAATGTGTACACGTGTTTCAGGAAAATGTGTAAGTGTGTAAGTGTGTAGACAGCTGTAGTTTAGGGAAGTGTGTTTGCCTGTGTTGAAAATGTGTCCGTCACAAGACTGGCGCTGGCAGGGTGTTGGAGAGTGACCAACCACTTAGCACTCCCGTCACTAATTTAACTTTGGCATAAATACTTTTCATGTGGGATGGTCACTGGGCGGCTGCTGTGTCTGTGTGGCTTCAGGGTTATGGATGTGACCTATTTCTTTATTATTTTGTCTGTCTGTGTTTCACCTCAGTTGATACGCTGTTTTGGCGCCAATTATTTTTTTTTTCTTCTTGTATATATATCTCTCTCTCTCTCTCTCTCTCGCTCTCTCTCTCTCTCTCTCTCTCTCTCTCTCTCTCTCGCTCTCGCTCTCTCGCTCTCTCTCTCTCTCTCTCTCTCTCTCTCTCTGCTTTACAGGAGAGGGGAAAGAAGCAAGGATGAAACGGGGAAAAATAAAAAAATAACAAGTATTGCGCGTCTAAAAGCGTACATGAGAGAGAGAGAGAGAGAGAGAGAGAGAGAGAGAGAGAGAGAGAGAGAGAGAGAGAGAGAGAGAGAGAGAGAGTGTGTGTGTTTACCGTAGTTTCCCTTTCGTTTGTCGAGTGAAAAAAAAAACGGGATATGTGACACTTGGCCACAATAGGGAGTGTAAAGTAGGAGGAGGAACACATACACAGAGGAAAGTCATGTGTTTTATATAAATATACGGTTTCATTTTCCTGCGTAATTATTAGTCATAGAACAAATATTCATGATGACAGTTGTACAGTTTAATTAGGTGTATCAGATGCTTGAATGATATTTGAAGACAGTCTAATCCTCCCTCCTTTTTTGTTAATTTATTTTTCTTCTCCTCCTCCTCCTCCTCCTCCTCCTCCTCCTCCTCCTCCTCCTCCTCCTCCTCCTCCTCCTCTTCCTCTTCCTCCTCCTTCTCCTCCGTTACGTGTTTGCTTTTGTTTGTCAATTTGCTTACCTGGCTGCTTTAATACCTGTTGATTTGTATACATGTTTGTTATGTGTGTGTGTGTGTGTGTGTGTGTGTGTGTGTGTGTGTGTGTGTGTGTGTGTGTGTGTGTGTGTGTGTGTGTGTGTGTGTGTGTGTGTGTGTGTTAGAGGGTAAAAATATGCGTATCCCTTTCCCTTATCCCTTCCTTCCCTTTATCTTTCCTCCGTTGCCATCCCTCTTACCTTTCTTCTCTCCCTTCTTCCTACCCATGTTCTCTCCCTTCCTCCTTTCTTCCATCTGCATCATTCCTTCCTAACCACCATCATATCTCTCTCTCTCTCTCTCTCTCTCTCTCTCTCTCTCTCTCTCTCTCTCTCTCTCTCTCTCTCTCTCTCTCTCTCTCTCTCTCTCTCTCTCTCTCTCTTACTCTCTCTTACTCAACAGCCATTTTCTCGCCTTAACTGCTGCCTGATAGTTCATCTTTATTTCGCTACTCCAGCTGTACACATCGCCTGCAGGGGTTGTCTCCCGCCCACTGCAGTACTTCCCTGTATCTCACTACCTCTTGCAGCATCGTCCTCATCCTCATCCTTGCTGGTTATCCTCACCGTCTCCCTTACTTTCTCGTACTATTAAGCCGCGTCCACACTATAGAGGTCTCGTAACGCGCGCTCTGAGTGTGTGATTTTGAAGAAAAAAGTTTGGGTTTTGTCTTTATTTCATTGATGGTATACTGTTATTGTATTTATTTAAACATTTATTTAGTCATTGAGGTGGATATATATATTTTCTACTCCAGCATCACTAGTTTTGGCTTTCATATCTTTTTATTACATTACATATATACATCATCCATATCTATTGAATTATGTTCCCCTCTCTTCCTATCTGTCTCTTACTACCCTCGCCATCCCTGTCTTATTCTCTTTCACTCTATTTCCCCTTCCTTCCTTCCTTCCTTCCTTCCTTCCTTCCTTCCTTCCTTCCTTCCTTCCTTCCTTCCTTCCTTCCCTCGCAAGCACCTCTTCCCTGCCTTGCACTCTTGCCCTGACTGCTAGTTCCTGCTTACTCCTCGTCTTGTCCTCTCTCACCCCTCCAGCCTCGCAGTTTTGTCGTTTCCATGCTGCTAAAACTTTCTTTCCTACCCCTCGTTGTGAATTTGAAGGCAGTGACGTGTTGTCCCGAGGATGTGGAGGGGGGGAGGGAGGTGGAGGGAAGATGGGGGGAGCGAGTAAGGGTTTATGGCTGCGGTAGGTCATGAACAGAGAGGGGGTGTTGGGGGTGTAGTGTTGCAGGAATCCTGAGTGTTGCAACAGAAGGTTATAATGTTGCTAAGAGGTCTGTCTCGGTGTTACAGGAGAGGCTGGTATCATTGAGGTAAAGGTGTTGTGTTGTATGGGAAAGGTGTTGCTGTGTTGTATGGGAAGATCCAGTGTGTTGCTGCACGTGGTGGGTGAGTCAGTGTGTTGCAGTGTGTTGTAGTACTGTAGGAAGGGATGTTAATGGTGCTGGTGGAGTTAGTGTGTATTTAAAATGTGACGCGGTATTGTAGGAGATCA
>JAPQNM010000049.1:4278222-4295722 GCA_029783475.1 Metacarcinus magister
GAGAGAGAGAGAGAGAGGAGAGAGAGAAACGGGAGAGTGAGAGAGAGAGGAGAGGGAGAGAGGGAGAGAGAGAGAGCAGAGAGAGAGAGAGAGAGAGAGAGAGAGAGAGAGAGGCTGTCTCATCATATTCACAGTGCTGTAGACGCGGTAATCCTTGCCTTGCTTACACACGTGATCATGTCACTGAGAGGGAGGAAGTAGAGATTATTGAGACGGGGAGGGGCCAGGAGACGAAGAGTGGAAGGAGGAGAGGAGGAGGAGGAGGTAGGAGTAGTTTTGACAGATGGAGAAGAGGAGTGAGGAGGATAACGTAGGAGCAGTGATAGACGGAGGACGGGTAGAAAGAAGGATACGAGTTTACCTTTAATCCATCGTTTCGCTAGTACACCCTAACACGGTGAGAAATGTTAAAGTCTTGATAACTATATACACAGTGCGGTCTCCTACACACTCACTCCCTCTATCCTTCCGTTATTCCTTCCCTATCACTTCACGTCGGATCGTCCAAGCACGACACGATACAAGCACAGATAGACACCAAATAAAGACTTCATCCTTTCGCCTCAAACAGGTTGAATTACCGTTCTACACAGCAACAAAAGTATTATCTAATCCCTTGACGAAACGGACTAGAGAGCTTCTGTCCAATCTGATCAAACCGCAGTGAAATTGGCGTCGAATCCTTGAGCCAGCGGCGGTGTGGCTGAGACGCACGCGACGGGCGAGCTGGCGAGGCGTGGCAACAGGTGGACACGGTCACCTGTTCATGGAATGAGCAGCGTCCGTGGTGTGCATGTTCCTGCGTGCTGCGCCACCTCAGCACGCGCGCCACGTGACCAGTGTGGGTGAAAAAGCCGTCGTTGTGTATTTAATCAGACAATCGTAGCATGCATGAATATCACAAAGTAACTCTACAATAAACAAACTACAGTGAAATACGTCAGAGTATACGTTGCAAAATAAGATCATAATCCCGTTGATTGGAAATTTGACCTCTAACGTTACTGTCCAGGTTATGGCAATTATTATAATTATCACACACACACACTCTGACAATAACAACAAAAATGTATGGAGCTCATTGACACAGATTTACTGTTACTATTTATTCTCATGTAATTTTTTAATGCAATTTTGACTCGACGGCGTGGAACCATTTATACTTCGCACTCTGTCTGTCCCTGTCTGTCGGTCTCTTCGTCTCTCTCTCTCTCTCTCTCTCTCTCTCTCTCTTCTCTCTCCTCTCTCCTCTCTCTCTCTCCGCGTCTCTCTCCTCCTCCTCTCTCTCTCTCTCTCACGACGCAACACAGACACAACATTAAGAAATACGAACACATTATTGCCACAAACCCAAGAAGCTTCAACGCAACACACACCTTCCCCAAACATTGCAACACAAAACCTAACTAAATACATAATGAGTTAACAAATATAAAGAGATTCCTGAGCATAGTAAAAATTTAAACAGTCCTCCTGCCGTATATTATTTTATCTCAAGAATGGAACGGCGCCAAAAAATATAATACTATCATGAAGCCTTTTTGTCTCACTTTTTCTTCTAAGCTTTAATTAGTTTAGTTGGGCCAATATTTTTTGACCCCGTGAGTTGCAGGTAATGACGGGCTGGTTGTCCTGTGGGTTTTTTTTCATACTACCTTTTGTCTCCCACTATGAAAAAAAGATTTTCACTGATTTTTTTTCTGTTACTCATCATACACCTGCATACCACCACCACCATCATCGCCATTACCACCACCACTACCATCACCACCACCACCATCACCATCATCACTCACCATCACCACCCACAGATCCACGTCCTAAAATTGCACGCACCTGATAGATCACCTTCCCCCCCTTTCCCCCGCCACCTCGTCCGATGGCACGCCTCTTTCCCCTCCCTGTCACACTCTCCCGCTCTATCCACTCCTCTGCTACATGTCCGCCTCGTTCTCTTCCCTCCTCCACTGCCCTCCCTCGGTCCTCCATTCGCCCATGCTACCCTCCCCCCGCCCCCCCTATTCTCCCCGCCACAGTGCTTGCGTGTTTATGCAAATCGCCACAAATGTTTCTTTATTTTTGGGAAAGTTTCGAAGGAAAAATACATTTCAAAGTGCGACATGTCCCAGTGTGAGCACCGCACACACACCGGCACACACACCGCACACACACACACACCCCACCCACCGAGAGGTGATGTACGTGAATCCACACAGTGATATAATGAGACAGACGGACCATCGCGCAGCCAGAAACTGCCGCACGCAGCCTATTTTTTCTCTCCGCCTCATCGTACCCCCACACGGCGATGCGGGCTGGTGTGTTGTGTGTAGGTTACGGGGAGAGGAGGCTGCAGAGGGCCCTCGCACACACCGGTGCCAAATGTGGCACGTCCATTTGCAAACTTTAACGACCAACATTAACACACGCCGACAGAATCACACCGTACGCCAGATCACACGTCACCGTGGTAAATGATGCCTGTTTTGACAAGCAGTGATGGCCGTGCGTGGCTAGCTGTGAATGTTGTCACAAATTTATCGGATTCACTACAACGTTTTTGGTGGCCGCGGAGCTGAGCCGAAGAACGCGCGTGGCCCTTGGATCCAGGACCCAGGTTCCATGCGTCGCCTAAGCTGCCCCATCACACCATGCCATGCACAGTTCACTGGGCAGACGATGATTCCCAACAACGAGGCCACCAGGAACACCCTTGGGCCACACCACCCTCCGATGGACCTGCGCCACCACACAACTCTTCACCTCAGCGAAGGTGACATCATTTTATTGCATTTCTGAACGTGTTGGAAAAAATTACAATAGTTTTTTTTCTTTATTAATTTCTTAAATGTACTATATGTTTACTTAAAGTCCAAATACACTTAATATGATGATACAACAATCACTTGCAAGTTGGTGTTGCGGTGGTTGTGTGGGTGGCCAAAGGTGGTGTCACTATTTACTCAGTCTCCATCCTGACTCCGTCTCCATGTTCTTGACACACCGTGAGCCTCTCCACTCCGTCTGCTTTTACTGAACCTCACTCGCACTCACAGAACGTCCGTCCTCTACTTTCACTCTGTATATATTTATCTTATTGCAGGGGTACGACGCCCCCACAACACCCCTATCCCCGCCCTGCCCTCGCCCTGCCCCCGCCCTGGCCTCGCCTGCCCCCCGCCCTGCCCCGCCCCTGCCCCGCCTCCCGCTACTCTGTCACTTCTTGTCCGAAATCCCTTTGTCTCACCTCGAGACGTTCACATGTTTTCTTCTTGCCGTTATTTACGGAATACTTTGATTAGTTTTTAGTTTTCTTTTTTCATCTTCTTTGCCATAATCTTCCTCCATGGTCTAACTTTTTTTTTTCTTCTCTCTCTCTCTCCTCCTCTCTCTCACTCATCCTGTCTCGTCTCTCATCTCTCTCCAATCCTCCTCCACCGTCTCTCTCTCTCTCTCTCCTCATCTCCTCTCTCTCCTCTCTCTCGTCTCATTCTCTCTCTCTCGCTCCTAGTCCCATCATCAGCCACTTTACAAACCCATCTTCCCTCCAACACCTCCCAAACCTACTTTTCCGCCCCATCTCCTTCTTCCTGACACTCTCTCCTCTCTCCTTTCATTCGCATCCTTCCCGTTCTACACTGCACCTTCTACTTGGTCTCCCCTCACTTCCCCTTTCCTCCCGCCTTCCTCCCCCTTTTCCCTTGCCCCTTCCCTTCCCTCCCCCCCTTCCCCCCCCTTCCCCCCTCCCTCCCCCCTCTCCTTCCTTCCTCCCCCCTCCCCTCTTTTCCCCCCCCCCCCCCCCTCCTCCCCCCCTCCTTCCCTTCCTCTCCTCCCCCTCCCCTCTCCTCCCCCACCCTCCCCTCCCCCTTTTCCCCCCCCCCACCCCCCCCCCCCCCCCCCCCCCCCCCCCCCCCCCCCCCCCCCCTCCCTTCCCACCCACTTCCCCCCCCCCCCCCCCCCTTCCGCCTCCCCCCTTTCCCTCTTTTCTCCCCCCCTTCTTCTTCCCCTACTCCCCCCTCCCCCCCCTTCTCCCCTTTTTCCTCCCCCCTCCCCCCCCCGTGCCTTCCCCCGCCCCTTTCCCCCCCTCTTCCTCCTCCCCCCTCCCCCCCTTTCCCTCCCCCCCCCCTCTCCCCCCCCCCCCCCTTTCCCCCCTTCCCCCTCCCCCCCCCCCCCCCCCCCCCCCCCCCCCCCCCCCTTCCATCCTCCCCCCTCTCCCTCTCCTCGCCCCTCTTCCCCCCCCCCCCCCACCTTCCCCCCCCCCCCCTTCTTCTCATTCCCCTCTCCACCCCCCCTCTGATTTCCCTCCCCCTCCTTCTCCCCCCCCCCCCTCCCCTTCTCCCTTTCCTCCCTCTTCCCCCTTTCCCCCCCCCCCTCTCTCTTCGCTTCCTCTCCCCCCCCCCCCCTTCCCCCCCCCTCCCCCCCGCTTCCCCCCTTTCCCCACTCCCCCCCCCTTCTCCTCATCTTCTCCCCTCCCCCCTTCCTCCCCCCCCCCCTCCCCCTCCTCCCCCCCTCCCCCCCATCCCCCTCCCTTTTCCCCCCTCCCCCCTCCCCCCTCCCTCCCCTCCCTTCTCCCCTTCCCCCCCCTTCCCTCCCACCTCCCCCCCCTCCCCCTCCTCCCCCCTCACTCCCCTCCCCTCCCTCTTCCCGCTCCCTCCTCCCCCTCCCCTCCTCCCCCTCCTCTCCCACTCCTCCCCCCCCCCCTCCCCTCATTCCTCTTCGCCATCCCCCTCCCCCCCTCCTCCCTTCCCTTTCCTCTCCCCTCTCCACACCATCCTCCTCCCCCCCGCCCCTCCCCCTTTTGTTTGTTCCTCCCCTCCCCCCCTCTTTCCCCCCCCCCCCCCTCTCCTCCCCCCCCCTCCCCTTCCACCCTCCCCTCCCCCCTTTCTTCCCTCTCTCCCTCCTTCCTTCCCCTTCCTCCGTCCCCCGTCCCCCCTCCTCCTCTCGCCCCTCCCCCCCCCTCCTCTTCCCCCCCTCCCCCCTCTGTTCCTCCCTCCCACCCCTCCCTCTCCTTCCCCCCACGTGCCCTCTCCCCCCCCCCCCCCTCCTCCCTCCCCCCCCCTCCCTTCTCCCCCACTCCATTCCCCTCTTCTTCCTTCTCCCCCACTCCCTCTCCCCCTCCCCCCCCCCGCGCCTTCCTTCTCCCCCCCTCCTCCTCCCCTTCCCCCCTCCCCTACCCCCCTCCTCCCCTTCCCCTCTCCCCATCCTCCTCCTCCTCTCCCCTCCCCCCTCCTCTCCCCCCTCCCCCCCTCTTCCCCCCTCCCCCCCCCCCCTCTCTCCCCCCCTTTCCCCCTCCCCCCCCCCCCCCCCTTCCTCCCCTCCCTCCCCTTGCCTCCCCCCCCCCCCCTCCCTACTCGCCCCCCCTTCTCCCCCTTCCCCCCCCTTCCACTCCTTCCCCCCTCTCCCCCCCTTCCTTCCCCCCCCCACTTTCCCTCTCCTTCCCCCCTCTCCCTCCTCCCTCCCCCCCTACCACCCCTCCCCCCTTCCTTCCCCCCCACCTTTCCCCTTCTCCCCCCCCTTCTTCTTCTCCTCCCCACCCCCCTCCCTTCCCTCATTCCCCCCCCTCCCCCCCCCTCCCCCCCCCCCTCTCACCTCTCCCCCCCCCCCTCTCCCTCCTCCCTCCTAAAACCTCCCCCTTCCCCCCCCTCCTCCCTACCTTCACCCCCCCCCCCCCATCCCCCTCCCCCCCCCCCTCTATCCCCCCCTCCCTCCCCCCCCCCCCTCCCCCTCTCCCTCCCCCCCCCCCCCTCTCTCTCCCCCTCTTTCCCCCCCTCCCCCCCCTCCTCCCCCCCCCCCCCCACCTCCCCCCCCCTCCTCCCCTCCTCACCCCCTCTTCCCTCCCCTCCCCCTTCCGCACCCCCCAAACACATCCCCTTCACCCTCCCTTCCCCCTTTTTCCCCCCTTCCTCCCCCCCCCCCATCTCTACCCCCCCCTCACCCCTCCCTCCCCCATTTCCTTCCCCCCCGTCCCCCCCCCCCTCCTTTCTTCCCCTCTCTCCCCCCCCCCCGTCTTCTCCCCTTTCACCCTCCCCCCCCCCCCCTCTCGCTCCCCACCCTTCCCCCCCCCCCTCCCCTAACCCCCCCCTTATGTTTTATTCCCTCCCTGCTATTACATCTCATCTATTTCTTTCTGTTCCATCTCCCTTTCCTTCTCTTCCAACATTTTCATGTTCACCTTCTCCTTCCTCCTTTCTTCCTTCTTTCCACACGTTTCTCTCCCTCCTCCTATTTCCCTCTACAATCTATTCCTACCATTCCTTCCCTCCTGCCTCCTTCCTCCTCTTATTCCTTTCCCTTCCCCTTCCCATGCTTTTTCCCCTCCTTCAGAATTCCAATAGTCAGCCCCACCCGCCTGCCACACTGTCAGCAAGTTCCTGCCTGGCTTCTGAACATACACAAACAGCAACACAACAAACAAACCACAAAAACAAATACACATGCAGCAAAAGCAAAACACAAACCAATCGAGCTACACATCTTGTATACGCGTCCGCCACCACTACAGGTTCCTCGGTACAGAAATAAATACTCGAGCCACATACCCCACCGCGAACGCACTTAAAGAGTTATGCAACACACGAGGCATGTTTTGAGGAATGTCCACCTCTTTCCCCCTTCCTTTGCTCTCTCACCTCCTCTCTTCTCCTCCTCCTCCTCCTCCTCCTCCTCGTTAATCCGAAAAACGACCGCCACTCTACCATACGAAGCAACGCCGACGACAGACGCACTCCTCCAAAAAAATAACCATTCCCTCTTCCTCTTTCAACCTTAACACACCCTGCGAGGCAACTTGTCTGTTGGTATTAGTGTAAATGAAGCAAGAACAGTTTGTATACACACAAACACACACAACAGCCACACACACACACACCGCCAACCCACACACACACACACACCACACACACAACACACAGACATATTATAAAGTACATATTCTCTGAATTTGTGTGCATGGTGTTTGTGTGTGTGTGTGTGTGTGTGTGTGCTTTACAGGCTCGTAACTTCTTCTTGAGGATGTAATTTTAAAAACCGCTTGTTTTACCTTCCCTCATTGGCGTAATTGAATTGGGTGTTTGCTAATGTTCTCTCCTCTCTCTCTCTCGTTCTCCTCTCTCTCTCAATCTCTCGTCTCTCTCTCTCTCTCTCTCTCTCTCTTCTCTCTCTCTCTCTCTCTCTCTCTCTCACGTGAGGAGTATCAAGATTTAATCCAGAGATGTAAACAAAAAACCAAAACATTCACGAAGTGAGAAAGTTTTAGAGTGGTAGAAGAGGGTAAGGAAGAGAGGAGGATGATGAGGAAGGAGGAGGAGGGAGGAGGAGGAGGAAGGAGGAGGAGGAGAGGAGGAAAGGAGGAGTGATGGTGGTATAATTCTAGTATGTCTGGTGGTAGTGCACAGTGATTGAATAGTCGTAGTATTAGTAGTAGTAGTAGTAGTAGTAGTATAGTGGTGGTGGTGGTGTGTGGTGGTGGTGGTGGTAGTGGTGGTGGTGGTGGTGGTGGTGGTGTAATAGCGGTGGTGGTGGGTGGTGTGGTGGTGGTGGTGGTGTGGTAGTAATGGGTGGTGTTGGTGGGTGGTAGAGATAGGAAGCTCCTGAGTGTGGTGTTTTTGATTTTTCGGGGGGTGTGGAGTATATTTATACTGTTGTGGAGGAGCGGCGTGCGGCTACGAGGGTTGCCATCCTGCCCGTCCCGCCCCCACGCTACCCCTCCCCCTTAGCTCACCCTCATCCCTGGTCCTTCTTTCCCTTTCCCCGCATCGCCTTTCCCCTTCCCTTTACCTCTTCTTCACCCTTCCAAACCCATCCTTGCTCGGGGGCGCCGCTCCCCCTCGTGATCACGATTCATTATCTAAATTACTTAAGCCATTTTTATTTTTTTTCCTTTCTTTTCCTTTTTTTTTTTTTTTTTTGTTGTTTTTTTGTCTTCATTAATGTTTACCTTAATGTTGATGTTTATGTACTCCTCTCATTCTTAGTTTTATTTTTTATTTTTGTTCTTATAATATTTTGTTTTTTTATTTTCTCTCTTTGTTCTCTGCTTTCAGTCTCTCTCTTTATTTTCTGTTGTGTCTTCTTTCCTCTTTCCTTTCTGCTCCGCCAAACCCACATAATCACTTTTTCCTCTTTTTCCCCCTTCACTTTCAATCTTCCATCGACACTGCCTCACTATTTTTTTTTCCAACTATTTTCCCTCATCCTTGCCTCCTCTCCTTTCCCCTACCCTCCCCTCCCTTTCTCCTCCCTCTTACCTCTCTCTCTGCTCTCTACTCCTCTCTTCCCCTCTAGCCCTCTCCTCTACTATCCTTTAAAAATCCTCAAACCTCTTCCATCTAGAGAGAGAGGAAAAAAAAAACTTGCAAGAAAGAAGAATTTAGATTTCACACAAGTGACGTAAATGCAAAAACAAAAAAAAAAGATAATAAATAGTAATAAAATAAATTAAACTAAATACAATGAATAATCATTATGACTCGGCAGGGTAGAGTAAGGCGGAGTCCTGCACAAGTCTTCCTTCCTTCCCCTTCACCAGGGACGCCCAAGGGACGGATGCCAGTCCCTCAAGTGTCCTCAGTAGCTTCCGACTTATTTCCCGGACACCCGTCCTCACATCACCTGACGCACGGTAAATACTTCCCTCGTTGGCGCTATTTCAACCTTTCATATCTGGGCCCACACCCAGACATATATCATTTTCAAGTCGAGACCCTCAGCGCTTCGTCCCTTCCTTCACGTCCGACCTGCTACCTCCTCCCTCACAGCCTCCAGACACTCCCTACTCTTCCTCTCTTGTCCGTCAATCAACCTTCCTTCTCCGCCTCCTCGCTCCTCCTCCTCCTTCACTGTACGACTGATACAAATACGAAAATATCTACATTCTCGCCTTGGATCGAGTGAGTATGGTCTGTATGTAAATTCCGACCTGTGTTTTATTTTAGTCACTCAGCGACTATTAATCTGATGCACGCGCGTGTGTGTGGGGAAGGGAGAGGGAGGTAGAGATATTCACTGCTTTAGACACTTCCTACTGGGGAGGGCTTCTGACGGTGGTAGTGGTGGTGTGGTGGTGGTGGTGGTGTGGTGGGTAGCGGGGTGGTGAGGTGAACTGTCACGAGTACCTCCCCACCACCGACCACACCACTGCTATCCTGCGTCACTGTTCTTGCGTTACCTGTCCTCGTGCCATCGTCCTCACTGTCACGTCCTGCACCTCTGTCCGTCGGCACCTTACTGTCTCGTCTGCACTTACTGGCCGTCTGCACCTTCTGTCACTTCTGCACGCTTACATTGTCACCGTCCTGCACTTACTGTCACGTCTGCACCTTACTGTCACGTCTCACCTTACTGTCACGTCTGCCCTTACTGTCACGATCTGCACCTCACTGTCACGTCCTGCACCTTACTGTCACGTTCTGCACCTTACTGTCACGTACTGCAGCCTTACTGTCTCGTCTGCCAACTTAACTGTCACGTTCTGCAACCTCACTGGCACGTCCCTGCACCTTACTGTCACGTCTGCACCTCACTGTCACGTCTGCACCTTACTGTCAACGTCTGCACCTTATCTGTCACGTCTGCACCTTACTGTCACGAGTCTGCACCTTACTGACACTGTGCACCTTACGTTACGTCTGCACCTTACTGTCACGGCTGCACCTCACTGTCACGTCTACACCTCACGTCACGTCTGCACCTCACTGTCACGTCTGCACCTCACTGTCACGTCTGCCCTTACTGTCACGTCTGCACGTACTGTCACTTCTGCACCTACACTGTCACGTCTGCACCTTACTGTCACGGCTGCACCTTCTGTCATCGTCCTTCCTGTCACTGTTAGTCTGCTACTTCCATCGCTAGTATTCTTAATCGACCCTAGCTGTCGTAATATCTCTCTTCCTTTTTTCTTTCTCTCTCTTTCTCTCTCTCACACACACGCACACCACACACAGACCACACACACACACCACACACAGACCACACACACACACACACACGACACACACACACACACACACAGCGGGAGATGAAGGCACAAAACTACAGTACAATAAATGTACAATTCGCACGAACGTTCTTCACAGATACGTCCACACATGAATACTACACAGTCCAGGTCTACATGTGTGTACGTTTATATCCGTGTGCATTTCCACTATGTAAACTTCACCCAGAGATAAAATAAAGTATACACACATACATATATACATACATACTAACATACATAAATACACAAACGCATACGTGCACACACATTTCTTTTTCTGCATGATGGAAGAGTTTTAAACACACACACACCACACACCCACACATCACACACCACACACACACACCACACACACACACACACACACACACACCACACACACACAACACTACTACCCACCACCAACACTTTCCTTTCCCCACCACTAATTTGTCCTCCCTTCCCCTCTCTACTCCCTCTCCAAACATTCCTCTCTCTTCTCCTCTTCTCACCCATCTCTCGTTTTCTTTTCCCCTCACTTCTTTTCATGTGTTTTTTCCTTCTTATCCTTATCAACAATCTCCTCCTCCTCTCCTCCTCCTCCTCCTCCTCCTCCTCCTCCTCCCCTCACAACCTTGCCTCCCAACGCAACGCCCACAATAGGTGCCAAAAGAAAACGAAAGAACTCAGGGACACAGCTCCCCTCCTCCTCCTCCTCCTCCTCCTCCTCCTCCTCCTCCTCCTCATATGAATTCCTTTGAAGTGTTATTCATCCCTAAAAAATACCCCGTTTTTAAGGACCCTTCTAGCGCGGCTCCTCCTCCCTCACTCTCATAGAAGAAGGGAAAAGGAGAGGAAGGGAGAGGGAAGAAGATAAAGAAGGGAACAGGAGCACAGGGATAAGGTGGAATTAAGAGAGAATGGAAGAAGGGATATTAAGAGAGAGAAGAGAGAGAGAGAGAGAGAGAGAGAGAGACGAGAGAAGAGAGAGAGAGAGAGAGAGAGAGAGAGAGTGAGAGAGAGAGAGCAGAGAGAGAGAGAGAGAGAAGAGAGAAGAGAGAGAGAGAGAGAGAGAGAATTTTGAATGAAACTCTTCCTAAGTACTTACCACTTTCAACCTTGGCTTCTCTTCCTTAACAAATCTGTCAAGAGAGGAGGGAGGGAAGGGAAGGAGGAGAGGATGAGAGCAGAAGGGAGGAAGATGAGAGTACGAGGGAAAGGGAGGGAGAGATGAGAGGAGAGAAGAGGAAGGAAGGAGAGTGCAGGATAGGGAGGTAAGATAGAAGAGCAAGTGAGAGAGAGTGAGGGGATGAGAGAGAGAGGAAGAGAACGAGCAGAAAGAGAGAGAGAGAGAGAGAGAGAGAGAGAGAGAGAGAGAGAGCAGAGAGAGAGAGAGAGAGAGAGGAGGTAGATGTCGCTGCGTCACTAAAACATTCTTTTGATAAGCACACACAAAACACCGAACAAAATAACAGAAAACTCTCTCTCTCTCTCTCTCTCTCTCTCGTCTCTCTCTCTCTCTCTCTCTCTCTCTCTCCTCTCTCTCACTCCCTCTCTCATCCTTCCTCTCGCTCTCTGCTCTCGCATCTACGTCTCTCTCCTCCTCCTCTCTCTCTCTCTCTTCTCTCTCTCATCTTCCCTTCTCACACCTGATCTCCTACTCCAGTCCATGTATATTGTTTACCTATCTACTCTCTTCTCACTCTTTTAACTCATCCCTCTCCTAGTTACCTCCCCTACCCCTCCCTCCGTACCCATACCCTCCTACCACCTGACTCCTCTTACTCCTGTACCCTCCTCCCTCCTTACCCTCCCTCTTATACCCTCCCTTCTCTCCTACCCACCTCTGCACCTCTGCCCGCCTCGTATTTCATCTTCCCCTCCCTCCCTCTCTCGTCTCTCCTCCTTCCCTCTCCTCCTCCACTCCCTTCCCTTCCACGCTATTTTATCACTTGTTTAAGACGATTATTTATTTTGTTAACCTTGATTTTTTTGTGTCCATCTTCTTATTAATGTTAAAAAGGAACACCTCTCATGGGGTTCTCTCTCTCTGTCTCTGTCTCTCTCGTCTCTCTCTCTCACTCTTCTCTTCTCTCTCTCTCTTCTCTCTCTCTCTCTCCTCTCTCTCTTCTCTCTCTCTCTCTCTCTCTCTCTCTTCTCTCTCTCTCTCCTCCCTCTCCTCTCTCTCTCTCTCTCCTCTGATCAAATTTAGTTTTAATCACCAAAAGTGTATATATAGTGAAGGAATTCTCGTGTTATGTTTCCACCTTCCTTCATTCACTCCTTCATATTTTCCTTCCTTTCTTCCTCCTTCATTATTTGTCCTTCCTTTCTCCTTCCTTCATGCACTCAACACTTCTTTTTTTTCCTTTCCTCATCTTTTGTTTCTTTGCTTCACCCTCTCTCTCCCTCCGTCCTTCTCCTCGTCTAGTTTCTCCATCTCCTCTCCCCCCATCCCTCCTTTCTTCTTCCTTCCTTCCTTTCTTCCTCCCTCCCCTCCCTTCCTTCCCTCCCTCCTCCCTCACCTAATCTGACAGAGGAGGTGTGAGCTGGAGACAATTTCCTGGCTAGCAAGGTGAGGAGGAGGAGGAAGAGGAGGAAGGAGGAAGAGGAGGAGGAAAAGGAGGGATGAGGAGGAGGAAGGAGGAAGAGGAGGAGGAGGAGGAGAGGAGACGGAGGAGGAGGAGGAAGGAGGAAGGAGAGGAGGAGGGGAGGGAGGAGGAGGAGGAGGAGGAGAAGGTGAGAGAAGGAGGAGGAGGAGGAGGAAGAGGAGGAGGGAGAGAAAATGAGGAAGGTGACGTTAATAAGAATGAGGAAGGACATTGTAATAACCTTGAAGCGAAGAAGAGAGAGAGAGAGAGAGAGAGAGAGATGAGGAGAGATGAGAGAGAGAAGGAGAGAGAGGAGAGAGAGAGAGAGAGAGAGAGAGAGAGAGAGAGAGAGAATGGGTAAGTAAAGTATATTTTGCGTTACTCACTCTAATTATTCTTCCCACCTTCACTATACACTTATTTTCTTACTTGCATTTGTCCATATTCTCTCTCTCTCTCTCTCTCTCTCTCTCTCTCTCTCTCTCTCTCTCTCTCTCTCTCTCTCTCTCTCTTCTCTCTCTCACTCTCTCCTCTCTCTCTCTTCTCTCTCTCTCCTTCCACTCCGCCTTCTCATCTCTTCTCTTAATTAAGAGCAAGATAATTATTTCGCGTGGTGATTTACTTCTTTCTCCTCCTCCTCCTCCTCCTCCTCCTCCTCCTCCTCCTCCTCCTCCTCCTCCTCCTTCTTCTTCTTCCTGTTCCCTCCACTGTACTCATTTTTCCAGTCCTCTTCTGACACTACTGTCCCACTTTTCTTCCTCCTCTTCCTCTTCCTCCTCCTCATTATCCGAAAATCTCTCAGACAAAAACATCTTTCTTTTGTAACTCAATATAATCATCATTATTATTGTTATTATTATCATCATTATTATTACCATCACCATTTGTGTTTTATATTTTTTGTTGTTGTAGCACTACTCTGCTCTTGTATCGTTTATATCGTTATTACCATTATTATTATTATATTGTATTCCTTATTTTCATTAAACAAGACACATTTAGTTTCTGTTTAAAAGTAGTCTTTAGTCGAGCAGATAAAAGCTTTCATCAAAGTTAAATGATGAAAGTTGAGTTATAAAAATATCAACTCTATTGTATTTACAGAGTCAGTCAGTCAGTGTCTGCGTTAAGAGGTAATCAAATAACGCTTTCAGACACTCGTTACGTGGGTAGAGTGAAGAGTAACAGCTGCACTCAATGATGTAACGGTATAGTCACACGCACATACATCATTGCACAGTATAAAGTAACGTGATCAGTCCCTCGTTACGGAGGTATAAGGACACGAAGAAGGGACACTTAGGGACACCAAGGAAGGGACACTTAGGGACACTTAGGGACACTTAGGGACACAGGGGACACGTCATCGGCCTCCCTCTATCGGTTTCCCCTCTATCGTTCCTTCCCCTCGGCCGTTTCCTCCCTTGACTGTCCTTCTCTTTTAGTCCTCCCTCCCTCCACTCTCCCTCTCTCCCTCTCTCTCTCCCTCTCTCTCTCATCTCTCTCTCTCTTCTCTCTCTCTCTCTCTCTCTCTCTCTCTCTCTCTCCGCGTCTCCGTTAAAGGTGCCGCCCAAGGATTCACACGTGTTTACTTTGATTCTAATTGGTATTGACTTACACGGGCTCTCTCTCGTCTCTCTCTCTCATCCTCTCTCTCTCTCTCCTAGTCTCTTCTCTCATCTCTCTCTCTCTCTTCTCTCTCTCTCTCTCTCTCATCTCTTATGTCTTCTGGGAGAGGATGAGAGAGAGAGAGAGAGAGAGAGAGAGAGAGAGAGAGAGAGAGAGAGAGAGAGAAAGCAAAACAATTACACACAAGCGATACTGAATCTCAAAACCCAAGAACTCGTAAAACTTTACCCAAAAAACAAATAAATACATAATAAATAACATATAATAGAACAAAACATAACATAAAACCAAACAAAAATAGCAACAACACACACACACACACACACACACACACACACACACACACACACACACACACACACACACACACACACACACCCCTACCAAAAACAACAAACACGAAACAGACAGAACCTTTAACCCACGTGGACTAGACAATACAAGGCAAGGTAAGGTAAGGTAAGGTAAGGTAAGGTAAGGTAAGGTAAGGTAAGGTAAGGTAAGGTAAGGTAAGGTAAGGTAAGGTAAGGTAAGGTAAGGTAAGGTAAGGTAAGGCAAGGTAAGGAGGCAGGACGGTCTGGCATCCTTGTGTTGTTTACTTAGTTGTAATGGAAATGGAGAGACGAAATATGAAGCGACACTTGCTATATGGGTGTGAAAACCGTCAACATGGAGGGGAGGAGGGAAGAGGGAAGAGGGGGAGATGAGGGGAGTCAAGGCAGATAGGATGGGAAGAGATGTAGAGTGAGGAGAGGAGAAAGGAGGAGAGGAGAGAAGAGAAGAGAAGAGAAGGATAAAGACATGGGTTAAGGGAGGAAGAGGAGAGACTATATTAAAGAGGAATAACAGGGAAGAGAATTGAAGGAGGAGGAGGAGGAGGAGTGATGAGAGGAGTAAAGAGGAGAGAACAGGGAGAGATTAAAGAAGAGAAGAGGAGGAAGAAGACAAAGACAGGGACATGTGGTGATGGGTGGAGGGGTTGGAGAGACAGAAGAGGGGGAAGAGGAAGACTAGGAAGACAGAGAGAGGGGTTAAGGAGTAAGAGTAGGAGGAAAAAGAGAGAAAAGAAGAAGAGGAGGAGGAGGAGGAGGGAGGAGGAGGAGGAGGAGAGGTTTTCTAAAATTTATGGAGAGAGTACGTAGATAGTAGATAGATGAAAAAGAGAGATAAAGAAGAAGAATATAGAGGAGGTAAAAAAAATGGATACTGGAGATGAAAGAAGAATAAGAAGAAATAAGAAATACAATGATACAAAAATGACTATCTACCCTTAATAAAAAAATAATAAAGAATGAAGGAATAAGAGAAAGAAAGAGATAAACAAGAACAAAGAGGGGAAAAAAACGATAGTCAAGGCTGGCTGATCTAAAAAAAAAAAAAATATCTTCACCTCTTCATCAAACTTTCCATTTCCTCTTTAAAATTTAAGTACTGTGTTTCCCTCTACGGTCTGTTCCCTTGATTTCCTTCCTTTCCCCTTTTCCCTTCCCCTCACCTTCCTCCGTCCCTTCCCTTCCCTTCCACTCCCATCCATTAGAGCTAAAGGGATCTGATCACTGCCTATCTATTGTACAGAATTCTCCCTTTTCCTTCCCTTTTCTTTTTCCTGTCACAGCCCATGGAGGTGAAACGAAGATATAGTACTCTCTCTCTCTCTCTTTCTCTCTCTCTCTCTCTCTCTCTCTCTCTCTCTCTCTCTCTCTCTCTCTCTCTCTCTCTCTCTCTCACTCACAAAGACACAGACGAAGGGGCAGCAAGGTCGAGAGAGGGTGTGGACGCGTGGTAGAGGGAGGGAGGGGGCTGAGGGCGTGAGGGGAGGGTGTGAGGGGAGGGTGAGGGTGTGTGTGTGTGTGGGTGGGTGGAGGTGAGGGCGTGGCTAGGCTGGGCTGCATTGGTGAGCATAATAAAGACAGGTGAGATGAGTTTTAGCGACTGAAAGTTAAAGGTGAGGTAACAGTCACCACCATCTCCACCACTACTACCACCACCACCACCACCACCATCACTATCCTCACCATCACTACCCCACCACTACTACTACTATCACCATCACTTCTTCTGTTACTACTTTATCTACTACTATTCCTATACTTCCAATACATCACCATTACTATTGCTACTACTACTACTACTTAGCACCACCACCACCCCATACATCCCATTAATTTACTATCTACCTTTTCACCTCATACTCTTTGCCTTACTTACCTACTCTATTTCCCTCTACCTCCTCTTACCCTCTATCCTTAAATGCATTCCACGACCCCTTTCCGTTTCCCTTTCCCTTTCCCCTTCCCCTTTTCCCTTACGTCTTGCCACCTACGTCTAGCCTCTCGCTTCCCCTCAGTCACCTAGCTTAATAAGGAGAGGTTTACCTGCCCTAATGGAAAGATTTACCTGGTCTGAGAGAAACAATCACTTGGTAAAAAAAGGGAATGAAATAATGGGTTTAATAGGGAACGATGGCGTGATCTAATGGATGGATGGACCTGACCTAATGGGGAGGGAGGCAACATGGGTTAATGGGGAGGATGGTAGTTAACTAGATAATGGATAGCATGGGTTAATGGAAGGGAAAGATAACGTGTAACTTAATGGGGGTTGGAAATGGGTTGGTTAAGATGAAGGAAAATAGATAAGTGTAATCAATAAGGAATGTGATCTAGTTAAATGGGAGAATATTTAATTGGGAGATAACAAAAGAGATAAAAAAACGACACTTAGATATTTGAAAATGACCTCAATAAATGGGAGGAAATATAAATGAAAGAAGGTAAAGGAAATGACTTCACTTAATGGAGGAGGGAGATGACCAAGGTTAATTAAAGTGGTGTGTGTGTGTGTGTGTGTGTGTGTGTGTGTGTGTGTGTGTGTGTGTGTGTGTGTGAATAAAAAAATACAAAAAAAAATCATACTAGAGAAGGAAGATGAGCCAGGTTAATTAGAGAGCTCACAGGTATTCTTTGTGTGTGTTGGGAGTGGTTCCTTCGTGCAGGTGAGACAGGTGTGGCGGGGTGACACCTGGCTGGCTATTAGAGAGAAGGTGAGGGGAGCGGAGGACATTCTGTGGCAGGGAGAGAGGAAATGGAAGGAGCACAGGTGGAAGAGGAGGAGGAAATGAAGAGGAAAGGAAAGCAGGTGAGCAAGGAGGAATGAGGAGAAGAAGGAGGAGGAGGAAGAGGAAGAGCAGGAGGAGGAAAGATATGGAAGAGAGGAAGGAAAGAGATAGAAGATAGGAAAAAAAAAGTTGAAAGAAGTTGGAGATGGTGCAAATAGATGAGGAAGGAGAAGACGTAAAAAAGGAGGAGGAGGAGGAGGAGGA
>JAPQNM010000049.1:4300722-4303222 GCA_029783475.1 Metacarcinus magister
TTTATCTATCTTTCCTCTATTATTTTTCTTACTTTTTTTTCTCTTTTTCTCCACTCATCTCCTTCTCCCCTCACCTCCCCTCACCTCCCTTTCAGCTGATCAAACTCTTATCAATCGCCTCACTTCTCCCTTCAACTAATGAGAAAGTATTCATCCCCTCTCATGTATGATCCACTTCCCCTCACTACTCTCCCCTCTAGACACTTCCACTCTCTCTCTACTCTCTCATCTATGTCTTTCCTCTCACACTAGTTTTTTTTTCTTCTTCTCTCTCTCTCTCTCTCTCTCTCTCTCTCTCTCTCTCTCTCTCTCTCTCTCTCTCTCTCTCTCTCTCTCTCTCTCTCTCTCTCGCTCTCCCTCTTTTTTATATCACTCTCCCCTCCTTCAACATTCTTCCTTCAGTACTCTTACCTACTCGTGCTCTAGTACTCTCTCTCTCTCTCTCTCTCTCTCTCTCTCTCTCTCTCTCTCTCTCTCTCTCTCTCTCTCTCTCTCTCTCTCTCTCTCTCTCTCAATCTTTTAGTCACAGCAAACTTACCTTTTCAGTACCCTCTCTCCTCCCTCCCTTCCCTCAATCTATCATCTTCTTTTCCTCCCTCCCTCCCTTTCCTCCCCCTCCCTTCCTCCCTTTCCTCCCTCCTTCTCTTTCCCTCCCTTTCTTCCTTCCTTTCCTATCTGACCTTCACTCTTCCTAGTCACTTCTTGGCATCTTCTCTGCGTCAAATTTCTCTTGTCTTCCCTCCCTTATTTGCGTAAGTATGTGTATGTATGTATGTATGTATGTATGTATGTATGTATATGTATTACGTGTATGTATATGTAGGTATGTGCTTAATTAATCCCACCTATTTTCCTATCTTACCTATTTCTTTATTTATCAAGTTATTATTGAATTACATCTTTTTATTTTATTTAACTCTCAACTGCCTAGCTATTTATTCATTTATTTTCATTTTTTATTATTATTATTATTATTTTTTAGGGGTATATGTGGCGGTGGTGGCGGTGGTGGTGGTGGTGGTGGTGGTGGTGGTGGTGGTGGTGGTGGTAGCGACGAGGACAGTTTTAATACACGTCATCAACATTCAGGAGGAGTTAAATACCGCGTTTACTGGAGTGGCAGAGAATAAATTACCGCCACTAACAAAGGTCATTTAGTCTCACCTCGGCGCGGCACCAGCGACACCTGACTCACCACTCAAATTTTTCTTAACCACTCACTAGCAAAATAAAATAAAAAATAACGAGGCATATTAATGATTTTATAGTAAGGAAAGGAAGACTTTTTATAACATCTCTCTCTCTCTCTCTCTCTCTCTCTCTCTCTCTCTCTCTCTCTCTCTCTCTCTCTCTCTCTCTCTCGTGACGTCAATGGTCTTCTTTGCAATGTTTCCAGACGCTTAGGTTCCGTCTCAGCACGAAGCCACGTCACTCAGAATCCAAGCCCAAGGAAAGAGTATTTACGGCGGGAATGTATGAAGTTGATCCCAGGTTTTGGTGGTGGTGGTGGTGGTGGTGGTGGTGGTGGTGGTGGTGGTAGTTGTAGTAGTAGTAGTAGTAGTAGTAGTAGTAGTAAAGCCAATAGTAATATAATGTCAGTCATACATCGTTTTCTATGATTGAATTGTGTGTGTGTGTGTGTGTGTGTGTGTGTGTGTGTGTGTGTGTGTGTGTGTGTGTGTGTGTGTGTGTGTGTGTGTGTGTGTCCAACTTCCCGCAGTCTCACGGTCACTGACGGTCTTGGCAGCTACGTGACTCCCTTGTCATACATCTCTCTCTCTCTCTCTCTCTCTCTCTCTCTCTCTCTCTCTCTCTCTCTCTCTCTCTCTCTCTCTCTCTCTCTCTCTCTTTCTCTCTCTCTAAAGTGACGTCATTACAGGCTATGACGTCACACCCAACGGAGGGGAAAGAACAAGATGGCGCCAGGCTACTTCAATAATAATAAAAATAATAATAATAATAATAATAATAATAATAATAATAAAAATAAAAAATAAGATAATAATAATAGTAATAATAATAATAAAAACACCTTAAGAACAAGAGTATCAAGTCACCTGTTAAGTATAAAGTAACTAAACCTTCATTACTTTTCCCTCACCTCCATCCTCACCCTCACTCTCCTCCCCTCACCCTCCTCCCCTCCCCTCACCCTCCTCCCCTCCAACACTTGCCTTCCATTGTCTCCCTAGAGTGGCACATTGAGGCCATTTTTTCCTTCCCGTATATTTTTTCCGTGTACTTTGTTTAGCCTTAAGCGTGTCTCAGGCCGAGGCAGGGAAAAAATGTGTCCAGGGCCCGAGGGAGGGTGAGGGGAAGGGAGGGTGAGGGGAAGGGAGGGTGAGGGAAGGGAGGGTGAAGGGAAGGTAGAGTGATGGGAAAGGAGAGTGAATCGAAGAGAGTGAGGGGAAGGGCTAGTAAGGGAAAGGGAGAGTGAGGGGAAGTAAGTGATGGGAAAGGGGAGTGAGGGGAATGGAAAGTGAGGGGAGAGACAGAAGGC
>JAPQNM010000049.1:4315722-4318222 GCA_029783475.1 Metacarcinus magister
TTGAGACCGTTCACCTAGGAAGGAAGGAAGGAAGGAAGGAAGGAAGGAAGGAAGGAAGGAAGGGTAAAGATTGCTTAGTAATTAGTGTAAGATTAGTTTGACGTCAGTGCACGCCAACTACCTTGAAACCTTAATTAGAGGCTAGCTAATAATCACCTTGAGTACTGTCTTCTAATTTGTTTCACGATGTAAATTATAGCAGAAGAGAATTACCGGGTTTTTATTATTACTATTATTATTATTTTTTACTGTAACATGATGAACTTATAAAAACTATTATCGTTTGGAAATAAAAAGATGTAATATTACCATTAAATTTCTCAATCTTAATAGACTCAGCAATAAGAGAGGACCTATATGGGTGTGGTCTCTCTCTCTCTCTCTCTCTCTCTCTCTCTCTCTCTCTCTCTCTCTCTCTCTCTCTCTCTCTCTCTCTCTCTCTCCACCACCCACCACCGTACAGACACAAATAAACTCTGCCTTCAAGCTTTCGTGAGACCTCCAAACGGGGCTCAGATATCTGCTTTTTATTTATTATTTTTTGTTTGTTTGTTTATGTGTGTGTGTGTGTGAAAGAGAGAGAGAGAGAGAGAGAGAGAGAGAGAGAGAGAGAGAGAGAGAGAGAGAGAGAGAGAGAGAGAGAGAGAGAGAGAGAGAGAGAGAGAGAGAGATCCCATTACGTGCTTTGTGTTGTTTTTTTAAGTCAATTAATCACTAACAGATGCTTTCACTATACAATCCTTTCCTTCGTCCTCTTTCACCTCCTCCTCCTCCTCCTCCTCCTCCTCCCCTCCTCCTCCTCCTCCGTATCTCTATTCATCTCCTCTTCTTACCCCCTCACCCTCACCCTCTCCCTCCCTCTCTACCTCCCTCTCTCCCTATTAGCTTGTCAACTGTCCTCCTTCACCTCATTACTCATTCACTCTCCCTTCCTACATCCTTCTCTCTCTCTCTCTCTCTCTCTCTCTCTCTCTCTCTCTCTCTCTCTCTCTCTCTCTCTCTCTCTCTCTCTCTCTCTCTCTCATTCGAAATTCCTTCTGCAGAACCTCATACTTAACCAGCCATACTTTCCCTCCTCCCTCCCTCTTCTTCTTCTTCTTCCCCCCTCCTCCCCTTCTCTCCTCCCCCCTTCCTCTCCTCCCCCCCCCTTCCTTCGTCCGCAATTCCTCCTTGGGAAGCAAAATGAACCAGGGCGCCTCTCGTCTCCTCCCATCACGCTGGTATCCTAGTCTGCCCAGGAATTTCGTTCATGAGAGAGAGAGAGAGAGAGAGAGAGAGAGAGAGAGAGAGAGAGAGAGAGAGAGAGAGAGAGAGAGAGAGAGAGAGAGAGAGAGAGAGAGAGAGTGAGTGGCGCTGATAGGTTGTTTGTGTCGGTAATGGACGAGGAAATTCCCGGCGAGTGAGATAAAATATTATTATAAAAGAGAGAAAAAACACAGTGAGAAGAAAAAATATTCATAAAAAAAACATATGTATAAATAAATAGAAGACAACTAGATAATAATGAATAAAAAGGAAAACATGAGGAAGAAAATACAAATAAAAACAATAGCGACAGAAGGAAAATAAAATAGTCAGGGAGAAAAAAAAGGTCGATATTGGCAACACTTTTTTTCTTGGTTTCTAAAAGGACTACATAACCTCGTCCTCTTTTTCTTTCCCTGATCCACAAATCTTCCACTCATTCCATTCCTCACATCAAAAATTTATCGTCTGGAAGAAATAATAATACTATAATTCTAGATATATGACACAGAAAGCGACATTTTTTTCCCAACCCTGTGTGTGTGTGTGTGTGTGTGTGTGTGTGTGTGTGTGTGTGTGTGTGACGTCATACTTGATAGTAGTAGATTTATCTTTCTCTCTCTTTCACACTAATTATTTTCTCCTCCTCCTCCTTCTCCTCCTCCTCCTCCAATATTTCCCTCTGGCATTCTTTCTTTCTCTCTAAACTCCTCCCTTCTTCTCCCTCCATAACTTTTCCCCTCACCCTATCTTCCTCTTCCATTTCCCTTTCCTCTATCTCCCTCCTTTACTCATTATACCCCTCACCCTTCCCCTCCACCTCCTCCCCTTCCCTCTATAACTCTCCCCTCACCCTAGTTTCCTCTCCCCATTTCCCTCTCATCCTGCCAACCATTCATCCTTTGTCCTTTCCTCTATTTATCTATCGGCAACCCTGCTTCTTATCGGCTGCCCCGCCTCTTATCGGCAAGCTTGTGGCGAGGCTGAGCATTATGTAGGTCACTAGGCTTACCCCCCCCTCCTTGGTACCCCGCAATCCCCCCGCCAGCCCCCTGTTAGGCCTATACGGTCATATAAATGGTAGTGTTGCGTTGCCCTGTAGTGCGTCTGAGCCTGATTGAGAATGTTGATGTTCGCTCTACAAAGGCCAAGGTCACTGTGCCATATTTACTGTGCCATCGACTGTGTTGCTCTCTTTCTCTCTCTCTTTTTCTTTTTTTTGCTGCCTCTTTTTAGTGCCTCTTTTTAACGCCTC
>JAPQNM010000049.1:4320305-4327805 GCA_029783475.1 Metacarcinus magister
CCGAATCTTGAAGCGATGAGAGGACACGTATTTAGGAGAGATCGGCAGACGAGAGAGGAGGAGATGAGGACTGACCGGACGAGAAGAGACAGTGTTTGAAGTGGGAGAAGAGACAGGAGAGACCGAGATGAGGCGAGTCGAGGTTGAAGACGGGCGTCGATAGAACACGATAACTCAGACTACGAGAGAGAAGTTGGATAGACGAGAGTCGAGAGATTAAGGAGTCCGAGATGGTGATGGAAAGAGAGACAGGTGACGAGCCAGGATAGAGAGAGAGACGAGGCAGAGGACGGGAGCGAGAGGCGGAGTGATCGACGGAGCGGAGTTGAGGCGTGAGGGATGATGAGAGCGAGTATTCAGGGAGGAGAGAGTAGATTTTGTCCGAGAGAGCGAGTTGAGATTCAATGAGAAGGACGGTGGTTGAGAGGTGAGAAGGAGAGACTGAGAGAGAGAGGAGAAGACGGAGTGGCTATTGAGAGTAGCAATTGAGAAGAGAGAGAACGAGGAATGAGGAGGCAGAGAGGCGGAGTTGAACCGAGAATTGTGAGATGATGATGCAGGGTAGAGGAGAGAGGGGACGATACAATGAGAGATCGATGATGATGGGAAGAAGCTCTGACGAGTGAGATACGGGGTCAAGACTGGATGAGACAGCAGAGGAGCTGGGTGAGAATACGAGCCGGAGAAAGAGACGGAGAAGAGGCGAGGAGGAGGAGGAGAGAGAGAGACGGGAGGGAGGAGATGGGCGGCGGAGAGAGGGGGAGAGAAGCGATAGAGAGAGGAGAGAGAAGATGAAGAGCATGGAGATGAGGAGAGAGAGGATCTCGAGAGACGAACAGACGAGTTGGGACCAGAGCGGACGACGGGAGAGACTTTAGACGTTGAAGAGAATTCTGAGACGACGGGAGCGAGTGAGGGATAACGGAAAGAGATGGAGAGAGGGAGCTGAGAGAGATTGAGATGAGAGCCCCGAGACAGAGGAGGGAGACGAAGAGCGAGAGACTCCGGGATCGGAGACGAACCCGACGCAGAGACGATTAGAGAGAAGCTTGAGGGTGGAGAGACGAGGAGAGAGGAGGGAGACGAGGAGAGACGACAGGGAGTTGACGAAGAAGATGAAAGAGGTGAAGAGAGAGAAGACGACGAGAGTTATAGGAATGTGTGAGAAAGACTGGAGGAGAGAGAGAATTGGATGGGAGAAAGAGATACCGACGCATGAGAGAGATGAAGCCCGGACGTCGAACGGTCTGGACGACCCCTCGATGAACCGGATGACAATCCCAGTGAGTCTGGAAGACTGTGAAGAGAGGGAAACCGAGGATCTAGACCGAGAGAAGCGTGAGATGAATGAGGAAGGACGGACCGTGGTAGTGCGAAGGGAGAGACGACGAGATGGATAGTCTAGATAGGTGGAAATGAGGAGATTGGAGATAGGAGAGGCTGGAAAGACTAGAAAGAGACGATGGCTAGAGGATTCGAGGAGAGACGAGGGGCGAGCGGGACTGATGAGACGACGGAGAGGTCAGATGAGAGATGGAGGAGGGGAGGTGAGGGAGAGTGGAGGTGATGGTTCGATGAGGTGAAGGTGACGGAGGGAGATGATGAGGGCAGAGAAGAGGGGAAGGAGGGGAGAGGAGGAGAGAATGGAGTGTACGGCTGAGATGATAGAGAGAGGATCGGATGAGATGAGGAGGAGACGAGGAGTGATGCAGAGGATGGGAGAGGGAGAAGAGAGATTGGGAGAGAGGAGAGGACGAGGGTTGAGTGAGAGAGAGTGAGGGAGAGGTGGAGGACGGAGATGAGGGAGAGGACGATTTGTGGAGATGATGATGAGGTGATTATGGAACGTCTTCAGGGTTGAGGAGCTGTGGGGGAGAGGAGAGAATAGGACGAGAGGGCTGAGAGGATGAGAGCTCGAGGAGGAGAGGGAGAGAGAGAGAGGAGAGGGGGAGACGAGAGACGATGGAGGGTATGAGAGAGAGTACGATGAGAGGAGGAGAGAGGAGACGGATGAGGAAACGAGGGTGGCGAGAGAGCGAAGATGGATTTAGGGAGCAGAGAGATGAAGAGAGGGGATGATGAGTGATGAGACGAGATGAGATGTGAGGACGACAGAGAGGTGAGACGAGAGAGAGGGAGAGAGCGAGAGAGACGAAGAGAGAGATGGAGGAGAGAGACCTCGAGAGACGAGAGCGAGAGATGAAGAGAGAGAGAGAGAGACGATTTGCGAGATGAGAGATTGGAGAGAGCGATGGGACGACTGAGAGCGAGCGAGAGAGTGAGGAGAGAGGAGAGGAGTGATGAGAGAGAGAGAGAGGAGGAGAGACGAGAGATGATGCTGAGAGAGAGAGAGAGTAGACCGAGACGAGAGAGAGAGAGATGAGGGAGAGGATGAGAAGAGAGACAGAGAGAGATGAGAGCGGAGAGAGAGAGAGACGAGAGAGAGGTGAGAGCAGACGAGAGAGACGGCGGGAGAGAAGAGAGAGATGAGAGTCAGAGAGATGAGCGAGAGATGAGTAGAGAGAGAGACGAGGAGAGATGAGATGAGAGAGAGAGAGAGAGAGACGACGACGAGGAGGAGATGAATGGGGAGAGAGAGAGGGGAGACCGAGAAGATGAGAGCACGATTGACGAGGAGAGAGAGGAGAGGGAGAGAGGAGGAGACGAGAGGAGAGTAGAGAGGAGAGAGAGATGAGAGGAGAGAGGAGGAGAGAAGAGAGAGAGAGAGATGAGAGAGAGAGGAAGAGGGAGAGGAGAGAGGAGAGAGAGATGAGAGGAGAGACGAGAGAGATGAGAGGAGAGAGAGACGAAGAGAGAGGAGAGAGAGAGGAGAGAGAGGAGGAGGAGAGAGAGAAGAGAGAGATGGAGAGATGAGGAGAGAGAGGAGAGAGAGAGAGGAGAGAGAGAGAGTGAGAGATGAGAGAGAGAGGAGAGAGAGGAGAGAGAGGGAGAGAGAGGAGAGAGAGAGGAGGAGAGAGACGCTGAGAGAGAGTGAGAGACGGAGAGAGATGAGAGAGGAGAGATGAGATGAGAGAGAGAGAGATGGAGCGAGGGAGAGAGAGTGAGAGAGGAGAGAGAGAGAGAGAGAGGAGAGAGAAGAGAGAGAGAGAAGCGATGAGGAGAGGAGAGAGAGAGATAGAGGTGAGAGAGAGAGAGAGAGAGAGGAGAGAGAGAGAGAGATGAGAGGTAGAGAGAGAGAGAGAGGTGGGAGAGAGGATGAGATGAGGGAGAGAGGAGGAGAAGAGGAGAGGAGAGAGGAGGAGATGAGAGGAGAGACGAGAGAGAGGAAGAGGAGAGAGAGAGTGAGAGAGAGTGAGAGAGAGGAGAGAGAGAGAGAGAGAGGAGAGTGCGAGAGAGATGAGAGGAGAGAGAGGAGGAGAGTGAGAGAGAGATGAGCGAGTGAGGAGACGGAGAGTAGAGGAGAGAGAGAGAGAGAGAGAGACGAGAGAGAGAGAGAGAGAGAGAGAGAGAGGAGAGAGAGATGAGATGAGGTAGGAGAGAGAGAGGAGAGGAGAGAGATGAGGAGGAGAGAGAGAGAGAGAGAGAGAGACGGAGGAGAGAGAGAGAGAGAGAGGAGGAGGAGAGAGATGAGAGAGGAGAGAGAGAGAGAGAGAGAGAGAGAGAGGAGAGAGAGAGAACGGGAGAAGAGAGAGACGAGAGGAGAGAGAGGGGGAGAGGGAGAGAGAGAGGAGAGAGAGAGAGAGAGGGGAGAACGAGGGGGTGGGCGAAGAGAAGAGAGAGGTCGAGAGGGAGAGGAGGAGTCGAGGAGAGAGAGACGAGGGGAGAGAGAGCGGAGGCGGAGGAGGAGAGAGAGAGAGAGGGGGAGGAGAGGAGAGGAGACGCCGAGAGAGAGGAGGGAGGAGGAGGAGAGGAGAGGGGAACGAGAGAGAGAGAGAGAGAGAGGAGAGAGAGAGTGACAGAGTGGTGAGAGGAAGAGTTGGGAGAGAGGATGAGGAGAGAGGAGAGACGAGAGGAGAGAGACGCGGGGAGCGAAGAGGGAGTGGAGAGGAGAGAAGAGAGGAGAGAGGAGAAGGAGGGGATTGAGAGTGAGACAGAACTTCGTGACGATGGGTGAGCTGAGTGAGGAGATCGGAGATGGAGGAGTATGAAGGATTGGGAGAAGGAGATAGAGAGATGAGGTGGGTGGAGGGATGGGAGGGAGGAGCGAGAGGTGATGTTAGGTGAGATGTGGGTGAGAGGAGGGAGAGTGGAGAGAGAGAGAGGATGACGGTGAGGTGAGAGATGAGGAGGAGGAGATGTGGATGTGAGATGGAGAGAGTGTTGAGGAGAGGGAAGAGGAGTATGAGAAGTGAGAGATGGTAGAGAGGAGAGGAGATGATGAGGGGGTGGGGGAGTCAGAGGGGAGAGATGCGGAGGATGAGAGAGAGTTATCTGAGTGTAGGAACGAGAGTAGGAGTAGAGACGGAGAGAGTGGTGCGGGAGTGAGCGAGGTGAGAGTGGGGGGTAGAGTGGAGAGAGGTGTAGAAGAGGGTAGGAGTGGAGGTTGGGATGAGAGGAGAGAGGGGAGGAGAGAGGAGAGAGGGATAGGAGAGAATGAGAGAGAGAGGGGGAGGGAGGAGATGAGAGGAACGAGAGTGAGAGGAAGAGATGGTGGAGATGTGAGGACGGGGAGAGAGGTGACGGAGGAGGAGGGGATGATGGAGGACGACGAGGATGGAGGGAGAGTGGAGTGAGAGAGGAGATGAGATCTGAGACGAGGTGAGAGTGAGATAGAGACTGGGTGAGGATGAGGACGGAGATGAGGGGGAAGATGATGAGGGAGACGAGATGGAGAGTGAGAGAGGTTGAGGAGGAGGGAGATTGAGAGAGGAGAGAGGAATGATGGAGGGAAATGAGGAGTGAGAGAGAGAGTGGGAGCCGCGGAGAGTCAGAGGTGGGATGAGGAGAGGAGGGACGGGAGGAGGTGAGAGTGAAGAGAAGAGAGGTGGACCTAGGAGAGTGGAGGAGGATTGAGATTGAGAAAGGGAGACGAATTGAAGAGTGGAGTAGGAAGAGAGACGACGAGAGAGTGATGACCTGAAGAGGCGCGAGAGAGGAGGGAGAATCTGGATCGAATGGAAATGAGAGGATCGAGTCGGGTGAGAGGACCGAGTCTGAAGAGTGGAGGAGTGAATGGAGAGGTTCGACTGTAGATGGAGGAATGGAGAGCCGAGACGGGAGACGCCGAGGGACGATAATCAGAGAGCGGATGAGGACTGGGGGATGATTGGGACGAGGAGAGTGGATGACAGAGCTTGATGAGGATGGGTACAGAGGCGTAATACCCTTGATGGAGAGAGTCGCTAACGCGAGAGACGAGATAGACGTCTGAGAGGAGGAGAGATTTGAGAAAGAGACGGGAGTAGATCCTGGGGGATGCTCCGCACCGAGGAGAGATTGGGCGAGATTAGTTGCGACTGATGCGATTGCAGAGAGTGCGACGAATGTTAGAAGTCCGAGAGGGGTTGGGGGGCGACTCGTGTTGCGCGGAGGGGAGATGGCCGGAAAGGAGTACGGGAGGATGATGGAAGAGAGAGGAGACGAGAGAGATGACTACGGAGAGAGAGATTGGCGGATCCGAGATCTTTTGAATGCTGGAGAGGCCGAGAGAGGCTGGGAGGTGACCTGACCGCGAGGAGAGATAGGAGTCAAAGAGACTGGAGGATGATGACCGAGGAAGACGAGCGGTCTCTGGGTCTGAGGATTGACGAGGAAGATTGGGAGGAGGAGACGAGAGAGAGAGGGAGAGGAGTCCGGAGAGATATAGGGGGAGAAAATCTCAGAGAAGGGAGGTGACGGAGACCCTGCACGAGCGGGATTGAGGAGAGTATGTGGAATGATCTCATGAGAGACCCCGGAGAATGGACACTAGCGTGAGAGCGGAGATCGAGGGAGAGAGAGATGACGGAGATATTGAGGGGAAGAGACAGAGCGAGAGGAGTACGGGAGTCAAGATCGACCGACGATGGAGACGACCACGAGGCGGATGATGAAGAGTGGCTCCCTAGTGGATTGAGAGAAAGATTCGAGACAAGAGGAGAGACGAGGAGGCAGACGAGACGACGAGATGAGGAGGATGAGTGAGATGCAGAGTGATGAGGACGTGAGATGGAAGGAGAGGGACGCAGGAGCGAGACGGAGCGAGCCCTGCGAGTTGGAGCGATGTTGAGAGGAAACGAGCGAGGATGAGCGAGAGTAGGCGAGGGGTAGTGAGGAGAAGCGACGAGGGAGAGAGAGGGGCGGATGAGAGGTCGGAGACGGATCGAGGAGAGGACGGAAGTAACGAAAGGATGAGTGGACGATGAGAGAGATCGAGGAGGGAGTCTGACCGAGAGAGTGGAGAAGAGGAAAGAGAGGAGAGAGGAGGGAGACGTGAGAGAGTGAACGGACAGAGGAGGAGGCGAGAGGGAGGGACGAGATGATGAGAAAACAGGAGAGATACGCCGACGATGAGAAAAGAATGGGAGAGAGAGATCCGGATAGAGAGAGTGGAGAGAGGATGGACTACGAGAGCGAGATAAAGGATGGAGATTGAGACAGGAGATGTTGTGTGGATCTGAGTAGAGAGCCCGGGACGCCAGATCAAGCGAGAAGATGGACGTGTTGAAGAGGAAGAGAGCGAAGGAGAGAAGAGGGAAGAGGACGATATGACGAGAGCGAGAAGACGAGAGGACGAATCGGATGGAGATCGAGGAGATGAGAGATGGGAGTTTGAGGCGAGGTGACGAGAGAGAAGAGAGTGAGAGAAAAAGGAGACTGAGTGGGAGAAGAGATGACTGAAAGTGATGGAGAGAGGAGAGAAAGAAGGAAAAAAAAAAAAAAAAACAAGGAGACGAGCTGAGAGAGGATAAGAGAGAGGGAGAGAAGAAAAGGTGGATGAGGATAATCGTGGTGGAGAGGAGAAGGACTCTGGGGGGAGGTTTGAACTGAGAGCTCTTGAGGAGACGGTGATGAATGACCGAGAGGATCGGGGACACGTCGGGATTGGGTGGGAGGACCGTTTAAGTAGAGAGAGAGAGAGCGGATGATAGAGTCGAGGGACGAGAGGCGAGGAGAGGGAAAGTAGAGACGGGGACCGGAAGAGAGTGGACGAGAATTTTGAGATAGGGAGATCTGGAATGTAAGAGGTGTGGAGAGAGAACAGAAATGAGATTTTGGACGCACGGAGAACGGGATGACGATGAGGACGAATGAGATTGGAGACGCGGAGACGTGCTGAGAGGATGAGAGTGGGATGTGACTCGGGGAGATAGGGCAGAGAGAGTGGAGAGAGCAGGACTCTGGAGAGCAGGAGGAGTGAGGGAGTTGAGAGGGAGACAGTGAAAGGGAGATCATGTGGCGTGAGACCGACGAGGAGAGAGAGACGGGGGATGGGAGTAAGGAGAGAGGGGGAGAAAAGGAAGGAGAAGAGGAGGAAGAGAGGGGGGAATGAGAGAGAAGGTGGGTAGGAGAGAAGACTAGAACGAGGTTGGAGAGGACGGGACGTGGGAGTGGAGACAT
>JAPQNM010000049.1:4335305-4337805 GCA_029783475.1 Metacarcinus magister
TCTCTCTCTCTCTGACGTTATAGTTGTTGTTGTTATTGTGGTTATGGTGGTGATAATAGTGATGATGAGCTGATTGTGGCAGTAATAGTAGTAGTAGTAGTAGTAGTAGTAGTAGTAGTAGTAGTAGTAGTAGTAGTAGTAGTAGTAGTAGTAGTAGTAGTAGTAGTAGTAAAAGTAATGATAGTAGTAATAGTAGTGGTTAGAATAATAATAATAATAATAACAATAGTAATAGTAATAGTAATGACAGTGGTAGTGATTGTGGTAGTAGTAGTGGTGGTGGTGGTAGTGGTGGTGATTGTGGTGGTGGTGAAGGACCCGCGTGGCGCCTCAACAGGTTGCCACGACACAAGACCAACCATTTAAAGCTGTCCTGCCACCCTGCCTCCACCACGCCCACCTCCTCCACCCTCCACCTCTTTCCCGTCCCTTCCTTCTTCCTCCACTCCCTCCCTCCCTCCCTCCTTCCTTCCTTCCTCCATTACCTCCCTTCTTTCAACACTCCCATCCATCCCTCCTTCCTCCTCCACTCTCTCCCCTCTTCTTCCATTCCCTCCTCCTCCATTCCCCATTCACTGCCTCTTTCCCTCCTTAACCTCCTCCTCCATCCCTTCCTTCTTCCTTCATTCGCTTTCTTCCTTCTTCACGCTTCCAAACACCACTTTTCCTTCCCTCTCCCCTCCTTCCTCTCTCGTTCCCTCCCTCTCACACTTCCCTTTCACTCCCTCTTTCTCATTATAGTCCAGCCTCTCTCTCTCTCTCTCTCTCTCTCTCTCTCTCTCTCTCTCTCTCTCTCTCTCTCTCTCTCTCTCTCTCTCTCTCAGTCTATTCTTCCTCCTTTCATATCTCCATCTGCGTTTCCCTCCACCTCCCTCCACCCCCCATTCCTCCGTCTCCTCCTCTTCCCTCCCTCTCCTCCTCCTTCATTATTTCCCCTCACCATAATTTTTTTTTCCTTCCTTCATTTGGAATTTTTCTTTTCATTCACTTCTTAATTAAAGGAATGAAATGAAAATCCCAATAAATGAAAGAAAAGGAAAGAGGGAAAATAAAAGGGAAAAGTATAATGACCAGGAAAATAGTCTTTGTCTTGAATTGTTTTCCTCTTCGTATTGTTTAGGTAAATATTGGCTTCCATATGTAGACAAAATATTGGTTTTCATCTATTGTCATTCTCTCTCTCTCTCTCTCTCTCTCTCTCTCTCTCTCTCTCTCTCTCTCTCTCTCTCTCTCTCTCTCTCTCTCTCTCTCTCTCTCTCTGTACCCCTCCCTTCCCCCCTCTTCCCCTCATATTGGCGTTCCTGACGATAATCTTTAACCACAAGACTCTCTCTCTCTCTCTCTCTCTCTCTCTCTCTCTCTCTCTCTCTCTCTCTCTCTCTCTCTCTCTCTCTCTCTCTCTCTCTCTCTCTCTCTTTCCATTTGCTTGGTTTCTCCTTATCTTTCGTACTAACTCAGATTCTTCTCTTCCTCTTCCTCTTCCTCCTCTGTACCATCTCCTCTCCTGATCTTCCCCTTTTTCTGCTCCATAGAAAGGCCACATCGCTTTCATCTCCCTCACATTTCACCTCCACTTTAACCCCTCTTCCTCCTTTCTTCCTTTCTCCATTATTCCTCTTCCTTTGCCTCCCACCCTTCCGTCCTCCTTCAATCTCATGTCTTCACTTTCACAAGATTCTAACAGCATTTTCCTTCTTACTTTAATCTCTTTTCTCTTATCAGCCGAGCATTTGTTGTTGTATGGAGGAAGCGTTTACTTAACCCTCCTCTTCTTCTTCCTCCTCCTCCTCTTATGTCAGTTTAATCAAAGCAATCCATCCCCTTCCCTGTCCCATCATCCTAGGTCAGACGGAGGCTAAGGGAGGATCAGAGGAGGCAAAGGAGACGAAATACGAGCCACGCAGCAGCTCAGGACGCAGGAAAGTAGCGGGAGAGAAGAGTTGGATGTCCGTAAGATAGATCCAGACGAAGGGAAAGAAGAGGAAGGAATGTTAGGGAAGGTACTAAGCTTAACCGGGTGAATCAATTAGGTGATTACAGGAACGTGGAAGAGAAGGAAGAGGAGGAAGAGGAATATAAGGGAATATAAGGGAACACAAACAGCAACAGACCCTAGGGTCCCTGCGAAGGCTGTTTGATATAACTACTCTACACTAGCTACTTGAATTAGAGAAAGGGTAGTACAATGGAAGTCTCCTCCCCTCTCTCCCATCCCTCCAGCCGAAGCTGGCAGGAAAAGAAGTGATACCATGTAGTATAGAAAAACTACATGGAATTTACGAGGAAAGTTATTAGGTAAGCAAGGATGAAATACAGTTTGATATTATAGTAATCAGAAAAATAAGGCCAGATTCGTGTTCAGCATGACTGAAAACCTCATTGTACAAATTTTCATGAGATTCGGAGGTGTGGAAATTTTCATGAAATTTTGTAGGGTACACCCTTAGAATTTTTGACATAAATCATATATTTTTAAATAACTCGAAATGTATGGGGTTTA
>JAPQNM010000049.1:4352805-4354228 GCA_029783475.1 Metacarcinus magister
TGTAATTATTAGCCATAGAACAAATATTCATAATATCAAATGTACAGTTTAATTAGATGTATCAGATGCTTCAATGATATTTCCAATATCTCTAATAGCTTTCGAGAAAATGACGAGGAAAGTCATGTTTTTATATAAAAATACGGTTTTATTTTACTGCGTAATTATTAGTCATAGAACAAATATTCATAATATCAGTTGTACAGTTGAATTAGGTGTATAAGATGATGCAATGATATTTCCAATATCTCTAATAGCTTTCGAGAAAACGAGTAAGAAAGTAATTTAAAAAAAAGTAAAATTCAGTATTTATTAGTACTAGTGAAAATATTCATAATGACAGTAGTAGATTTTAATTAGGTCTATCAGATGCTGCAATGATATTTCCAATATCTCTAATAGCTTTCGAGAAAGTGAGGAGTGAAATCATGTTTTTATATAAATATTAAGTTTCATTTTACTCCGTAATTATTAGTCTTACAAAAAATATTCATAATGAGAGTTGTACAGTTTAATCTGGTGTATCAGATGCTGCAATGATATTTCCAATATCTCTAATAGCTTTCGAGAAAATGAGGAGGAAAGTCATGTTTTTATATAAAAATTAAGTTTCATTTTACTGCGTAATTATTAGTCATAGAACAAATATTCATAATGACAGTTGTACAGTTTAATTAGGTGTATCAGATGCGTCAATGATATTTCAAATATCTCTAGTAGCTTTCGAGAAAATGAGGAGGAAAGTCATGTTTTTATATAAATATTAAGTTTCATTTTACTGTGTAATTATTAGCCATAGAACAAATATTCATAATATCCAATGTACAGTTTAATTAGATGTATCAGATGCGTCAATGATATTTCCAATATCTCTAATAGCTTTCGAGAAAATGACGAGGAAAGTCATGTTTTTATATAAAAATACGGTTTATTTTACTGCGTAATTATTAGTCATAGAACAAATATTCATAATATCAGTTGTACAGTTGAATTAGGTGTATAAGATGATGCAATGATATTTCCAATATCTCTAATAGCTTTCGAGGGGGAAAAAAGGGGAGGGGGGGGGTGGAAAAACAGAGGAAGAAACAGGAAGGGAAGAAAAAGTAAAGGGAAAATGCACATAGGAGGGATTGAGTGATAAGGGGGAAAATAGGACAAAGACATGTGACGTGAGGGGGGATTTGGGGAGATGCTACTCCTGCCATAATACGAATAGCCAATATTGAGTGGTATCATCAAACTCGTTATACAACTTGGACAGCTTACTCCCTTTCATTCTGGCCAAAACACGCCCGATCCCCCCCCTTCTCTCCCCCCCCCCTTACTATACCAGACTCTCCCCATGTATAGCCCCTCTGATCTCGCTCCCTCTCCCTCTCCTACCCCCTCCTCTAACCGTCTCCCCCCACACACAAAGCGT
>JAPQNM010000049.1:4354328-4374328 GCA_029783475.1 Metacarcinus magister
ATCTGCAATAATATTTCCAATATCTCTAATAGCTTTCGAGAAAATGAGGAGGAAAGTCATGTTTTTATATAAATATTAAGTTTCATTTTACTGCGTAATTATTAGTCATAGAACAAATATTCATAATGACAGTTGTACAGTTTAATTAGGTCTATCAGATGCTGCAATGATATTTCCAATATCTCTAATAGCTTTCAAGAAAATGACGAGGAAAGTCATGTTTTTATATAAAAATACGGTTTTATTTTATTGCGTAATTATTAGTCATAGTAAAAATATTCATATCAGTTGTACAGTTGAATTAAGTATATCAGATGATGCAATGATATTTCCAATATCTCTAATAGCTTTCGAGAAAACGAGGAAGAAAGGAATTTAAAAAAAAGTAAAATTCAGTATATATTAGTACTAGTGAAAATATTCATAATGACAGTAGTAGATTTTAATTAGGTCTATTAGATGCTGCAATAATATTTCCAATATCTCTAATAGCTTTCGAGAAAATGACGAGGAAAGTCATGTTTATATATAAATATTAAGTTTCATTTTACTGCGTAATTATTAGTCATAGAACAAATATTCATAATGACAGTTGTACAGTTTAATTAGGTCTATCAGATGCTGCAATGATATTTCCAATATCTCTAATAGCTTTCGAAAAAATGACGAGGAAAGTCATGTTTTTATATAAATATTAAGTTTCATTTTACTGCGTAATTATTAGTCATAGAACAAATATTCATAATGACAGTTGTACAGTTTAATCAGTTCTATCAGATGCTGCAATGATATTTCCAATATCTCTAATAGCTTTCGAGAAAATGAGGAGGAAAGTCATGTTTTTATATAAATATTAAGTTTCATTTTACTGCGTAATTATTAGTCATAGAACAAATATTCATAATATCAGTTGTACAGTTTAATTAGGTCTATCAGATGCTGCAATAATATTTCCAATATCTCTTATAGCTTTCGAGAAAATGAGGAGGAAAGTCATGTTTTTATATAAATATTAAGTTTCATTTTACTGCGTAATTATTAGTCATAGAACAAATATTCATAATGACAGTTGTACAGTTTAATTAGGTCTATCAGATGCTGCAATGATATTTCCAATATCTCTAATAGCTTTCGAAAAAATGAGGAGGAAAGTCATGTTTTTATATAAATATTAAGTTTCATTTTACTGCGTAATTATTAGTCATAAAACAAATATTTATAATGACAGTTGTACAGTTTAATCAGGTCTATCAGATGCTGCAATGATATTTCCAATATCTCTAATAGCTTTCGAGAAAATGAGGAGGAAAGTCATGTTTTTATATAAATATTAAGTTTCATTTTACTGCGTAATTATTAGTCATAGAACAAATATTCATAATATCAGTTGTACAGTTTAATTAGGTCTATCAGATGCTGCAATAATATTTCCAATATCTCTAATAGCTTTCGAGAAAATGAGGAGGAAAGTCATGTTTTTATATAAATATTAAGTTTCATTTTACTGCGTAATTATTAGTCATAGAACAAATATTCATAATGACAGTTGTACAGTTTAATTAGGTCTATCAGATGCTGCAATGATATTTCCAATATCTCTAATAGCTTTCAAGAAAATGACGAGGAAAGTCATGTTTTTATATAAAAATACGGTTTTATTTTATTGCGTAATTATTAGTCATAGTAAAAATATTCATATCAGTTGTACAGTTGAATTAAGTATATCAGATGATGCAATGATATTTCCAATATCTCTAATAGCTTTCGAGAAAACGAGGAAGAAAGGAATTTAAAAAAAGTAAAATTCAGTATATATTAGTACTAGTGAAAATATTCATAATGACAGTAGTAGATTTTAATTAGGTCTATCAGATGCTGCAATAATATTTCCAATATCTCTAATAGCTTTCGAGAAAATGACGAGGAAAGTCATGTTTATATATAAATATTAAGTTTCATTTTACTGCGTAATTATTAGTCATAGAACAAATATTCATAATGACAGTTGTACAGTTTAATTAGGTCTATCAGATGCTGCAATGATATTTCCAATATCTCTAATAGCTTTCGAAAAAATGACGAGGAAAGTCATGTTTTTATATAAATATTAAGTTTCATTTTACTGCGTAATTATTAGTCATAGAACAAATATTCATAATGACAGTTGTACAGTTTAATCAGTTCTATCAGATGCTGCAATGATATTTCCAATATCTCTAATAGCTTTCGAGAAAATGAGGAGGAAAGTCATGTTTTTATATAAATATTAAGTTTCATTTTACTGCGTAATTATTAGTCATAGAACAAATATTCATAATATCAGTTGTACAGTTTAATTAGGTCTATCAGATGCTGCAATAATATTTCCAATATCTCTAATAGCTTTCGAGAAAATGAGGAGGAAAGTCATGTTTTTATATAAATATTAAGTTTCATTTTACTGCGTAATTATTAGTCATAGAACAAATATTCATAATGACAGTTGTACAGTTTAATTAGGTCTATCAGATGCTGCAATGATATTTCCAATATCTCTAATAGCTTTCGAGAAAATGAGGAGGAAAGTCATGTTTTTATATAAATATTAAGTTTCATTTTACTGCGTAATTATTAGTCATAGAACAAATATTCATAATGACAGTTGTACAGTTTAATTAGGTCTATCAGATGCTGCAATGATATTTCCAATATCTCTAATAGCTTTCGAGAAAATGAGGAGGAAAGTCATGTTTTTATATAAATATTAAGTTTCATTTTACTGCGTAATTATTAGTCATAGAACAAATATTCATAATATCAGTTGTACAGTTTAATTAGGTCTATCAGATGCTGCAATAATATTTCCAATATCTCTAATAGCTTTCGAGAAAATGAGGAGGAAAGTCATGTTTTTATATAAATATTAAGTTTCATTTTACTGCGTAATTATTAGTCATAGAACAAATATTCATAATGACAGTTGTACAGTTTAATTAGGTCTATCAGATGCTGCAATGATATTTCCAATATCTCTAATAGCTTTCAAGAAAATGACGAGGAAAGTCATGTTTTTATATAAAAATACGGTTTTATTTTATTGCGTAATTATTAGTCATAGTAAAAATATTCATATCAGTTGTACAGTTGAATTAAATATATCAGATGATGCAATGATATTTCCAATATCTCTAATAGCTTTCGAGAAAACGAGGAAGAAAGTTTTTTTAAAAAAAGTAAAATTCAGTATATATTAGTACTAGTGAAAATATTCATAATGACAGTAGTAGATTTTAATTAGGTCTATCAGATGCTGCAATAATATTTCCAATATCTCTAATAGCTTTCGAGAAAATGACGAGGAAAGTCATGTTTATATATAAATATTAAGTTTCATTTTACTGCGTAATTATTAGTCATAGAACAAATATTCATAATGACAGTTGTACAGTTTAATTAGGTCTATCAGATGCTGCAATGATATTTCCAATATCTCTAATAGCTTTCGAAAAAATGAGGAGGAAAGTCATGTTTTTATATAAATATTAAGTTTCATTTTACTGCGTAATTATTAGTCATAGAACAAATATTCATAATGACAGTTGTACAGTTTAATCAGGTCTATCAGATGCTGCAATGATATTTCCAATATCTCTAATAGCTTTCGAGAAAATGAGGAGGAAAGTCATGTTTTTATATAAATATTAAGTTTCATTTTACTGCGTAATTATTAGTCATAGAACAAATATTCATAATATCAGTTGTACAGTTTAATTAGGTCTATCAGATGCTGCAATAATATTTCCAATATCTCTAATAGCTTTCGAGAAAATGAGGAGGAAAGTCATGTTTTTATATAAATATTAAGTTTCATTTTACTGCGTAATTATTAGTCATAGAACAAATATTCATAATGACAGTTGTACAGTTTAATTAGGTCTATCAGATGCTGCAATGATATTTCCAATATCTCTAATAGCTTTCAAGAAAATGACGAGGAAAGTCATGTTTTTATATAAAAATACGGTTTTATTTTACTGCGTAATTATTAGTCATAGTAAAAATATTCATATCAGTTGTACAGTTGAATTAAGTATATCAGATGATGCAATGATATTTCCAATATCTCTAATAGCTTTCGAGAAAACGAGGAAGAAAGTAATTTTAAAAAAAGTAAAATTCAGTATATATTAGTACTAGTGAAAATATTCATAATGACAGTAGTAGATTTTAATTAGGTCTATCAGATGCTGCAATAATATTTCCAATATCTCTAATAGCTTTCGAGAAAATGACGAGGAAAGTCATGTTTATATATAAATATTAAGTTTCATTTTACTGCGTAATTATTAGTCATAGAACAAATATTCATAATGACAGTTGTACAGTTTAATTAGGTCTATCAGATGCTGCAATGATATTTCCAATATCTCTAATAGCTTTCGAAAAAATGAGGAGGAAAGTCATGTTTTTATATAAATATTAAGTTTCATTTTACTGCGTAATTATTAGTCATAGAACAAATATTCATAATGACAGTTGTACAGTTTAATCAGTTCTATCAGATGCTGCAATGATATTTCCAATATCTCTAATAGCTTTCGAGAAAATGAGGAGGAAAGTCATGTTTTTATATAAATATTAAGTTTCATTTTACTGCGTAATTATTAGTCATAGAACAAATATTCATAATATCAGTTGTACAGTTTAATTAGGTCTATCAGATGCTGCAATAATATTTCCAATATCTCTAATAGCTTTCGAGAAAATGAGGAGGAAAGTCATGTTTTTATATAAATATTAAGTTTCATTTTACTGCGTAATTATTAGTCATAGAACAAATATTCATAATGACAGTTGTACAGTTTAATTAGGTCTATCAGATGCTGCAATGATATTTCCAATATCTCTAATAGCTTTCGAAAAAATGAGGAGGAAAGTCATGTTTTTATATAAATATTAAGTTTCATTTTACTGCGTAATTATTAGTCATAAAACAAATATTCATAATGACAGTTGTACAGTTTAATCAGGTCTATCAGATGCTGCAATGATATTTCCAATATCTCTAATAGCTTTCGAGAAAATGAGGAGGAAAGTCATGTTTTTATATAAATATTAAGTTTCATTTTACTGCGTAATTATTAGTCATAGAACAAATATTCATAATATCAGTTGTACAGTTTAATTAGGTCTATCAGATGCTGCAATAATATTTCCAATATCTCTAATAGCTTTCGAGAAAATGAGGAGGAAAGTCATGTTTTTATATAAATATTAAGTTTCATTTTACTGCGTAATTATTAGTCATAGAACAAATATTCATAATGACAGTTGTACAGTTTAATTAGGTCTATCAGATGCTGCAATGATATTTCCAATATCTCTAATAGCTTTCAAGAAAATGACGAGGAAAGTCATGTTTTTATATAAAAATACGGTTTTATTTTACTGCGTAATTATTAGTCATAGTAAAAATATTCATATCAGTTGTACAGTTGAATTAGGTATATCAGATGATGCAATGATATTTCCAATATCTCTAATAGCTTTCGAGAAAACGAGGAAGAAAGTAATTTAAAAAAAAGTAAAATTCAGTATATATTAGTACTAGTGAAAATATTCATAATGACAGTAGTAGATTTTAATTAGGTCTATCAGATGCTGCAATAATATTTCCAATATCTCTAATAGCTTTCGAGAAAATGACGAGGAAAGTCATGTTTTATATAAATATTAAGTTTCATTTTACTGCGTAATTATTAGTCATAGAACAAATATTCATAATGACAGTTGTACAGTTTAATTAGGTCTATCAGATGCTGAAATGATATTTCCAATATCTCTAATAGCTTTCGAGAAAATGACGAGGAAAGTCATGTTTTTATATAAATATTAAGTTTCATTTTACTGCGTAATTATTAGTCATAGAACAAATATTCATAATGACAGTTGTACAGTTTAATTAGGTCTATCAGATGCTGCAATGATATTTCCAATATCTCTAATAGCTTTCGAGAAAATGAGGAGGAAAGTCATGTTTTTATATAAATATTAAGTTTCATTTTACTGCGTAATTATTAGTCATAGAACAAATATTCATAATGACAGTTGTACAGTTTAATTAGGTCTATCAGATGCTGCAATGATATTTCCAATATCTCTAATAGCTTTCGAGAAAATGAGGAGGAAAGTCATGTTTTATATATAAATATTAAGTTTCATTTTACTGCGTAATTATTAGTCATAGAACAAATATTCATAATGACAGTTGTACAGTTTAATTAGGTCTATCAGATGCTGCAATGATATTTCCAATATCTCTAATAGCTTTCGAGAAAAATGAGGAGGAAAGTCATGTTTTTATATAAATATTAAGTTTCATTTTACTGCGTAATTATTAGTCATAGAACAAATATTCATAATGACAGTTGTACAGTTTAATTAGGTCTATCAGATGCTGCAATGATATTTCCAATATCTCTAATAGCTTTCGAGAAAATGAGGAGGAAAGTCATGTTTTTATATAAATATTAAGTTTCATTTTACTGCGTAATTATTAGTCATAGAACAAATATTCATAATGACAGTTGTACAGTTTAATTAGGTCTATCAGATGCTGCAATGATATTTCCAATATCTCTAATAGCTTTCGAGAAAATGAGGAGGAAAGTCATGTTTTTATATAAATATTAAGTTTCATTTTACTGCGTAATTATTAGTCATAGAACAAATATTCATAATGACAGTTGTACAGTTTAATTAGGTCTATCAGATGCTGCAATGATATTTCCAATATCTCTAATAGCTTTCGAAAAAATGAGGAGGAAAGTCATGTTTTTATATAAATATTAAGTTTCATTTTACTGCGTAATTATTAGTCATAAAACAAATATTCATAATGACAGTTGTACAGTTTAATCAGGTCTATCAGATGCTGCAATGATATTTCCAATATCTCTAATAGCTTTCGAGAAAATGAGGAGGAAAGTCATGTTTTTATATAAATATTAAGTTTCATTTTACTGCGTAATTATTAGTCATAGAACAAATATTCATAATATCAGTTGTACAGTTTAATTAGGTCTATCAGATGCTGCAATAATATTTCCAATATCTCTAATAGCTTTCGAGAAAATGAGGAGGAAAGTCATGTTTTTATATAAATATTAAGTTTCATTTTACTGCGTAATTATTAGTCATAGAACAAATATTCATAATGACAGTTGTACAGTTTAATTAGGTCTATCAGATGCTGCAATGATATTTCCAATATCTCTAATAGCTTTCAAGAAAATGACGAGGAAAGTCATGTTTTTATATAAAAATACGGTTTTATTTTATTGCGTAATTATTAGTCATAGTAAAAATATTCATATCAGTTGTACAGTTGAATTAAGTATATCAGATGATGCAATGATATTTCCAATATCTCTAATAGCTTTCGAGAAAACGAGGAAGAAAGTAATTTTTAAAAAAAGTAAAATTCAGTATATATTAGTACTAGTGAAAATATTCATAATGACAGTAGTAGATTTTAATTAGGTCTATCAGATGCTGCAATAATATTTCCAATATCTCTAATAGCTTTCGAGAAAATGACGAGGAAAGTCATGTTTATATATAAATATTAAGTTTCATTTTACTGCGTAATTATTAGTCATAGAACAAATATTCATAATGACAGTTGTACAGTTTAATTAGGTCTATCAGATGCTGCAATGATATTTCCAATATCTCTAATAGCTTTCGAAAAAATGAGGAGGAAAGTCATGTTTTTATATAAATATTAAGTTTCATTTTACTGCGTAATTATTAGTCATAGAACAAATATTCATAATGACAGTTGTACAGTTTAATCAGGTCTATCAGATGCTGCAATGATATTTCCAATATCTCTAATAGCTTTCGAGAAAATGAGGAGGAAAGTCATGTTTTTATATAAATATTAAGTTTCATTTTACTGCGTAATTATTAGTCATAGAACAAATATTCATAATATCAGTTGTACAGTTTAATTAGGTCTATCAGATGCTGCAATAATATTTCCAATATCTCTAATAGCTTTCGAGAAAATGAGGAGGAAAGTCATGTTTTTATATAAATATTAAGTTTCATTTTACTGCGTAATTATTAGTCATAGAACAAATATTCATAATGACAGTTGTACAGTTTAATTAGGTCTATCAGATGCTGCAATGATATTTCCAATATCTCTAATAGCTTTCGAGAAAAATGAGGAGGAAAGTCATGTTTTTATATAAATATTAAGTTTCATTTTACTGCGTAATTATTAGTCATAGAAACAAATATTCATAATGACAGTTGTACAGTTTAATTAGGTCTATCAGATGCTGCAATGATATTTCCAATATCTCTAATAGCTTTCGAGAAAATGAGGAGGAAAGTCATGTTTTTATATAAATATTAAGTTTCATTTTACTGCGTAATTATTAGTCATAGAACAAATATTCATAATATCAGTTGTACAGTTTAATTAGGTCTATCAGATGCTGCAATAATATTTCCAATATCTCTAATAGCTTTCGAGAAAATGAGGAGGAAAGTCATGTTTTTATATAAATATTAAGTTTCATTTTACTGCGTAATTATTAGTCATAGAACAAATATTCATAATGACAGTTGTACAGTTTAATTAGGTCTATCAGATGCTGCAATGATATTTCCAATATCTCTAATAGCTTTCAAGAAAATGACGAGGAAAGTCATGTTTTTATATAAAAATACGGTTTTATTTTATTGCGTAATTATTAGTCATAGTAAAAATATTCATATCAGTTGTACAGTTGAATTAAATATATCAGATGATGCAATGATATTTCCAATATCTCTAATAGCTTTCGAGAAAACGAGGAAGAAAGTTTTTTAAAAAAAAGTAAAATTCAGTATATATTAGTACTAGTGAAAATATTCATAATGACAGTAGTAGATTTTAATTAGGTCTATCAGATGCTGCAATAATATTTCCAATATCTCTAATAGCTTTCGAGAAAATGACGAGGAAAGTCATGTTTATATATAAATATTAAGTTTCATTTTACTGCGTAATTATTAGTCATAGAACAAATATTCATAATGACAGTTGTACAGTTTAATTAGGTCTATCAGATGCTGCAATGATATTTCCAATATCTCTAATAGCTTTCGAAAAAATGAGGAGGAAAGTCATGTTTTTATATAAATATTAAGTTTCATTTTACTGCGTAATTATTAGTCATAGAACAAATATTCATAATGACAGTTGTACAGTTTAATCAGGTCTATCAGATGCTGCAATGATATTTCCAATATCTCTAATAGCTTTCGAGAAAATGAGGAGGAAAGTCATGTTTTTATATAAATATTAAGTTTCATTTTACTGCGTAATTATTAGTCATAGAACAAATATTCATAATATCAGTTGTACAGTTTAATTAGGTCTATCAGATGCTGCAATAATATTTCCAATATCTCTAATAGCTTTCGAGAAAATGAGGAGGAAAGTCATGTTTTTATATAAATATTAAGTTTCATTTTACTGCGTAATTATTAGTCATAGAACAAATATTCATAATGACAGTTGTACAGTTTAATTAGGTCTATCAGATGCTGCAATGATATTTCCAATATCTCTAATAGCTTTCGAGAAAATGAGGAGGAAAGTCATGTTTTTATATAAATATTAAGTTTCATTTTACTGCGTAATTATTAGTCATAGAAACAAATATTCATAATGACAGTTGTACAGTTTAATTAGGTCTATCAGATGCTGCAATGATATTTCCAATATCTCTAATAGCTTTCGAGAAAATGAGGAGGAAAGTCATGTTTTTATATAAATATTAAGTTTCATTTTACTGCGTAATTATTAGTCATAGAACAAATATTCATAATATCAGTTGTACAGTTTAATTAGGTCTATCAGATGCTGCAATAATATTTCCAATATCTCTAATAGCTTTCGAGAAAATGAGGAGGAAAGTCATGTTTTTATATAAATATTAAGTTTCATTTTACTGCGTAATTATTAGTCATAGAACAAATATTCATAATGACAGTTGTACAGTTTAATTAGGTCTATCAGATGCTGCAATGATATTTCCAATATCTCTAATAGCTTTCAAGAAAATGACGAGGAAAGTCATGTTTTTATATAAAAATACGGTTTTATTTTACTGCGTAATTATTAGTCATAGTAAAAATATTCATATCAGTTGTACAGTTGAATTAAGTATATCAGATGATGCAATGATATTTCCAATATCTCTAATAGCTTTCGAGAAAACGAGGAAGAAAGGAATTTTAAAAAAAAGTAAAATTCAGTATATATTAGTACTAGTGAAAATATTCATAATGACAGTAGTAGATTTTAATTAGGTCTATCAGATGCTGCAATAATATTTCCAATATCTCTAATAGCTTTCGAGAAAATGACGAGGAAAGTCATGTTTATATATAAATATTAAGTTTCATTTTACTGCGTAATTATTAGTCATAGAACAAATATTCATAATGACAGTTGTACAGTTTAATTAGGTCTATCAGATGCTGCAATGATATTTCCAATATCTCTAATAGCTTTCGAAAAAATGAGGAGGAAAGTCATGTTTTTATATAAATATTAAGTTTCATTTTACTGCGTAATTATTAGTCATAGAACAAATATTCATAATGACAGTTGTACAGTTTAATCAGTTCTATCAGATGCTGCAATGATATTTCCAATATCTCTAATAGCTTTCGAGAAAATGAGGAGGAAAGTCATGTTTTTATATAAATATTAAGTTTCATTTTACTGCGTAATTATTAGTCATAGAACAAATATTCATAATATCAGTTGTACAGTTTAATTAGGTCTATCAGATGCTGCAATAATATTTCCAATATCTCTAATAGCTTTCGAGAAAATGAGGAGGAAAGTCATGTTTTTATATAAATATTAAGTTTCATTTTACTGCGTAATTATTAGTCATAGAACAAATATTCATAATGACAGTTGTACAGTTTAATTAGGTCTATCAGATGCTGCAATGATATTTCCAATATCTCTAATAGCTTTCAAGAAAATGACGAGGAAAGTCATGTTTTTATATAAAAATACGGTTTTATTTTACTGCGTAATTATTAGTCATAGTAAAAATATTCATATCAGTTGTACAGTTGAATTAGGTATATCAGATGATGCAATGATATTTCCAATATCTCTAATAGCTTTCGAGAAAACGAGGAAGAAAGTAATTTTAAAAAAAGTAAAATTCAGTATATATTAGTACTAGTGAAAATATTCATAATGACAGTAGTAGATTTTAATTAGGTCTATCAGATGCTGCAATAATATTTCCAATATCTCTAATAGCTTTCGAGAAAATGACGAGGAAAGTCATGTTTATATATAAATATTAAGTTTCATTTTACTGCGTAATTATTAGTCATAGAACAAATATTCATAATGACAGTTGTACAGTTTAATTAGGTCTATCAGATGCTGCAATGATATTTCCAATATCTCTAATAGCTTTCGAAAAAATGAGGAGGAAAGTCATGTTTTTATATAAATATTAAGTTTCATTTTACTGCGTAATTATTAGTCATAGAACAAATATTCATAATGACAGTTGTACAGTTTAATCAGGTCTATCAGATGCTGCAATGATATTTCCAATATCTCTAATAGCTTTCGAGAAAATGAGGAGGAAAGTCATGTTTTTATATAAATATTAAGTTTCATTTTACTGCGTAATTATTAGTCATAGAACAAATATTCATAATATCAGTTGTACAGTTTAATTAGGTCTATCAGATGCTGCAATAATATTTCCAATATCTCTAATAGCTTTCGAGAAAATGAGGAGGAAAGTCATGTTTTTATATAAATATTAAGTTTCATTTTACTGCGTAATTATTAGTCATAGAACAAATATTCATAATGACAGTTGTACAGTTTAATTAGGTCTATCAGATGCTGCAATGATATTTCCAATATCTCTAATAGCTTTCGAAAAAATGAGGAGGAAAGTCATGTTTTTATATAAATATTAAGTTTCATTTTACTGCGTAATTATTAGTCATAGAACAAATATTCATAATGACAGTTGTACAGTTTAATCAGGTCTATCAGATGCTGCAATGATATTTCCAATATCTCTAATAGCTTTCGAGAAAATGAGGAGGAAAGTCATGTTTTTATATAAATATTAAGTTTCATTTTACTGCGTAATTATTAGTCATAGAACAAATATTCATAATATCAGTTGTACAGTTTAATTAGGTCTATCAGATGCTGCAATAATATTTCCAATATCTCTAATAGCTTTCGAGAAAATGAGGAGGAAAGTCATGTTTTTATATAAATATTAAGTTTCATTTTACTGCGTAATTATTAGTCATAGAACAAATATTCATAATGACAGTTGTACAGTTTAATTAGGTCTATCAGATGCTGCAATGATATTTCCAATATCTCTAATAGCTTTCAAGAAAATGACGAGGAAAGTCATGTTTTTATATAAAAATACGGTTTTATTTTACTGCGTAATTATTAGTCATAGTAAAAATATTCATATCAGTTGTACAGTTGAATTAAGTATATCAGATGATGCAATGATATTTCCAATATCTCTAATAGCTTTCGAGAAAACGAGGAAGAAAGTAATTTAAAAAAAAGTAAAATTCAGTATATATTAGTACTAGTGAAAATATTCATAATGACAGTAGTAGATTTTAATTAGGTCTATCAGATGCTGCAATAATATTTCCAATATCTCTAATAGCTTTCGAGAAAATGACGAGGAAAGTCATGTTTATATATAAATATTAAGTTTCATTTTACTGCGTAATTATTAGTCATAGAACAAATATTCATAATGACAGTTGTACAGTTTAATTAGGTCTATCAGATGCTGCAATGATATTTCCAATATCTCTAATAGCTTTCGAAAAAATGAGGAGGAAAGTCATGTTTTTATATAAATATTAAGTTTCATTTTACTGCGTAATTATTAGTCATAGAACAAATATTCATAATGACAGTTGTACAGTTTAATCAGGTCTATCAGATGCTGCAATGATATTTCCAATATCTCTAATAGCTTTCGAGAAAATGAGGAGGAAAGTCATGTTTTTATATAAATATTAAGTTTCATTTTACTGCGTAATTATTAGTCATAGAACAAATATTCATAATATCAGTTGTACAGTTTAATTAGGTCTATCAGATGCTGCAATAATATTTCCAATATCTCTAATAGCTTTCGAGAAAATGAGGAGGAAAGTCATGTTTTTATATAAATATTAAGTTTCATTTTACTGCGTAATTATTAGTCATAGAACAAATATTCATAATGACAGTTGTACAGTTTAATTAGGTCTATCAGATGCTGCAATGATATTTCCAATATCTCTAATAGCTTTCAAGAAAATGACGAGGAAAGTCATGTTTTTATATAAAAATACGGTTTTATTTTACTGCGTAATTATTAGTCATAGTAAAAATATTCATATCAGTTGTACAGTTGAATTAAGTATATCAGATGATGCAATGATATTTCCAATATCTCTAATAGCTTTCGAGAAAACGAGGAAGAAAGTAATTTTAAAAAAAAGTAAAATTCAGTATATATTAGTACTAGTGAAAATATTCATAATGACAGTAGTAGATTTTAATTAGGTCTATCAGATGCTGCAATAATATTTCCAATATCTCTAATAGCTTTCGAGAAAATGACGAGGAAAGTCATGTTTTATATATAAATATTAAGTTTCATTTTACTGCGTAATTATTAGTCATAGAACAAATATTCATAATGACAGTTGTACAGTTTAATTAGGTCTATCAGATGCTGCAATGATATTTCCAATATCTCTAATAGCTTTCGAAAAAATGAGGAGGAAAGTCATGTTTTTATATAAATATTAAGTTTCATTTTACTGCGTAATTATTAGTCATAGAACAAATATTCATAATGACAGTTGTACAGTTTAATCAGGTCTATCAGATGCTGCAATGATATTTCCAATATCTCTAATAGCTTTCGAGAAAATGAGGAGGAAAGTCATGTTTTTATATAAATATTAAGTTTCATTTTACTGCGTAATTATTAGTCATAGAACAAATATTCATAATATCAGTTGTACAGTTTAATTAGGTCTATCAGATGCTGCAATAATATTTCCAATATCTCTAATAGCTTTCGAGAAAATGAGGAGGAAAGTCATGTTTTTATATAAATATTAAGTTTCATTTTACTGCGTAATTATTAGTCATAGAACAAATATTCATAATGACAGTTGTACAGTTTAATTAGGTCTATCAGATGCTGCAATGATATTTCCAATATCTCTAATAGCTTTCGAGAAAATGAGGAGGAAAGTCATGTTTTTATATAAATATTAAGTTTCATTTTACTGCGTAATTATTAGTCATAGAACAAATATTCATAATGACAGTTGTACAGTTTAATTAGGTCTATCAGATGCTGCAATGATATTTCCAATATCTCTAATAGCTTTCGAGAAAATGAGGAGGAAAGTCATGTTTTTATATAAATATTAAGTTTCATTTTACTGCGTAATTATTAGTCATAGAACAAATATTCATAATATCAGTTGTACAGTTTAATTAGGTCTATCAGATGCTGCAATGATATTTCCAATATCTCTAATAGCTTTCGAGAAAATGAGGAGGAAAGTCATGTTTTTATATAAATATTAAGTTTCATTTTACTGCGTAATTATTAGTCATAGAACAAATATTCATAATGACAGTTGTACAGTTTAATTAGGTCTATCAGATGCTGCAATGATATTTCCAATATCTCTAATAGCTTTCAAGAAAATGACGAGGAAAGTCATGTTTTTATATAAAAATACGGTTTTATTTTACTGCGTAATTATTAGTCATAGAACAAATATTCATATCAGTTGTACAGTTGAATTAGGTATATCAGATGATGCAATGATATTTCCAATATCTCTAATAGCTTTCGAGAAAACGAGGAAGAAAGTATTTTTTAAAAAAAAGTAAAATTCAGTATATATTAGTACTAGTGAAAATATTCATAATGACAGTAGTAGATTTTAATTAGGTCTATCAGATGCTGCAATAATATTTCCAATATCTCTAATAGCTTTCGAGAAAATGACGAGGAAAGTCATGTTTATATATAAATATTAAGTTTCATTTTACTGCGTAATTATTAGTCATAGAACAAATATTCATAATGACAGTTGTACAGTTTAATTAGGTCTATCAGATGCTGCAATGATATTTCCAATATCTCTAATAGCTTTCGAAAAAATGAGGAGGAAAGTCATGTTTTTATATAAATATTAAGTTTCATTTTACTGCGTAATTATTAGTCATAGAACAAATATTCATAATGACAGTTGTACAGTTTAATCAGGTCTATCAGATGCTGCAATGATATTTCCAATATCTCTAATAGCTTTCGAGAAAATGAGGAGGAAAGTCATGTTTTTATATAAATATTAAGTTTCATTTTACTGCGTAATTATTAGTCATAGAACAAATATTCATAATATCAGTTGTACAGTTTAATTAGGTCTATCAGATGCTGCAATAATATTTCCAATATCTCTAATAGCTTTCGAGAAAATGAGGAGGAAAGTCATGTTTTTATATAAATATTAAGTTTCATTTTACTGCGTAATTATTAGTCATAGAACAAATATTCATAATGACAGTTGTACAGTTTAATTAGGTCTATCAGATGCTGCAATGATATTTCCAATATCTCTAATAGCTTTCGAAAAAATGAGGAGGAAAGTCATGTTTTTATATAAATATTAAGTTTCATTTTACTGCGTAATTATTAGTCATAGAACAAATATTCATAATGACAGTTTGTACAGTTTAATCAGGTCTATCAGATGCTGCAATGATATTTCCAATATCTCTAATAGCTTTCGAGAAAATGAGGAGGAAAGTCATGTTTTTATATAAATATTAAGTTTCATTTTACTGCGTAATTATTAGTCATAGAACAAATATTCATAATATCAGTTGTACAGTTTAATTAGGTCTATCAGATGCTGCAATGATATTTCCAATATCTCTAATAGCTTTCGAGAAAATGAGGAGGAAAGTCATGTTTTTATATAAATATTAAGTTTCATTTTACTGCGTAATTATTAGTCATAGAACAAATATTCATAATGACAGTTGTACAGTTTAATTAGGTCTATCAGATGCTGCAATGATATTTCCAATATCTCTAATAGCTTTCAAGAAAATGACGAGGAAAGTCATGTTTTTATATAAAAATACGGTTTTATTTTACTGCGTAATTATTAGTCATAGTACAAATATTCATAATCAGTTGTACAGTTGAATTAGGTATATCAGATGATGCAATGATATTTCCAATATCTCTAATAGCTTTCGAGAAAACGAGGAAGAAAGTAATTTTAAAAAAAAGTAAAATTCAGTATTATTAGTACTAGTGAAAATATTCATAATGACAGTAGTAGATTTTAATTAGGTCTATCAGATGCTGCAATAATATTTCCAATATCTCTAATAGCTTTCGAGAAAATGAGGAGGAAAGTCATGTTTTTATATAAATATTAAGTTTCATTTTACTGCGTAATTATTAGTCATAGAACAAATATTCATAATGACAGTTGTACAGTTTAATTAGGTCTATCAGATGCTGCAATGATATTTCCAATATCTCTAATAGCTTTCGAGAAAATGAGGAGGAAAGTCATGTTTTTATATAAATATTAAGTTTCATTTTACTGCGTAATTATTAGTCATAGAACAAATATTCATAATGACAGTTGTACAGTTTAATTAGGTCTATCAGATGCTGCAATGATATTTCCAATATCTCTAATAGCTTTCGAGAAAATGAGGAGGAAAGTCATGTTTTTATATAAATATTAAGTTTCATTTTACTGCGTAATTATTAGTCATAGAACAAATATTCATAATATCAGTTGTACAGTTTAATTAGGTCTATCAGATGCTGCAATGATATTTCCAATATCTCTAATAGCTTTCGAGAAAATGACGAGGAAAGTCATGTTTTTATATAAAAATACGGTTTTATTTTACTGCGTAATTATTAGTCATAGAAACAAATATTCATAATATCAGTTGTACAGTTGAATTAGGTGTATCAGATGATGCAATGATATTTCCAATATCTCTAATAGCTTTCGAGAAAACGAGGAGAAAGTAATTTAAAAAAAGTAAAATTCAGTATTTATTAGTACTAGTGAAAATATTCATAATGACAGTAGTAGATTTTAATTAGGTCTATCAGATGCTGCAATGATATTTCCAATATCTCTAATAGCTTTCGAGAAAATGAGGAGGAAAGTCATGTTTTTATATAAATATTAAGTTTCATTTTACTGCGTAATTATTAGTCATAGAACAAATATTCATAATGACAGTTGTACAGTTTAATTAGGTCTATCAGATGCTGCAATGATATTTCCAATATCTCTAATAGCTTTCGAAAAAATGAGGAGGAAAGTCATGTTTTTATATAAATATTAAGTTTCATTTTACTGCGTAATTATTAGTCATAGAACAAATATTCATAATGACAGTTGTACAGTTTAATTAGGTGTATCAGATGCGTCAATGATATTTCCAATATCTCTAGTAGCTTTCGAGAAAATGAGGAGGAAAGTTATGTTTTTATATAAATATTAAGTTTCATTTTACTGTGTAATTATTAGCCATAGAACAAATATTCATAATATCAAATGTATAGTTTAATTAGGTGTATCAGATGCTGCAATGATATTTCCAATATCTCTAATAGCTTTCGAGAAAATGACGATGAAAGTCATGTTTTTATATAAAAATACGGTTTTATTTTACTGCGTAATTATTAGTCATAGAACAAATATTCATAATATCAGTTGTACAGTTGAATTAGGTGTATCAGATGCTGCAATGATATTTCCAATATCTCTAATAGCTTTCGGGAAAATGAGGAGGAAAGTCATGTTTTTATATAAATATTAAGTTTCATTTTACTGCGTAATTATTAGTCATAAAACAAATATTCATAATGACAGTTGTACAGTTTAATTAGGTGTATCAGATGCTGCAATGATATTTCCAATATTTCCAATATTTTCAATATCCAATATCTAATGCTAGCTAGAAGAGCCCGTCGCTGACGGCCGACGGAGCGACGGTTATATATTGCTGCCGGTGGTGTTGCCAAACCGCAGTTATCGTACCGTAAAATTATCTATTGAATATCACATAAATACTCATAAGAACGGTAATTCTGATACATAAGACAATAGAAATTTGTAAATAATGATAAAAGTTGTTACACTGGCCTATACATCATATGTATATGCATGGGAATGATATAAAGATCTTGTCACAGACGTCGTGCCGCAAACACAGGAGAGGGAGACGCTGCTGGCACATACGGTGTGCCGCAAGAACTGAATGGGTTAAAAGTGACGTGAAGACCCTGGAATGACTTCAAAGTAAAACACACACACACGCACACACACACACACACACACACACACACACACACACACACACACACACACACACACACACACACACACACACACACACACACACACACACACACAGAGAACCCTTCTTGATATGTTATACACTCATTAATCTACACCAACCTCGTAATTATACACACACACACACACCACACACACACACACACACACACACACACCACACACACCACACACACACGTAGCAGATCGTCCCAAGGGAGCAACTTATCCTTTGAAAGTCAATGAGAGAGAGAGAGAGAGAGAGAGAGAGAGAGAGAGAGAGAGAGAGAGAGAGAGAGAGAGAGAGAGAGAGAGAGAGAGAGAGAGAGGAGAGAGAGAGAGAGAGAGAGAGAGAGAGAGAGAGAGAGAGAGAGAGAGAGAGAGAGAGAGAGAGAGAGAGAGAGAGAGAGAGAGAGAGAGAGAGAGAGAGAGAGAGAGAGAGAGAGAGAGAGAGAGAGAGAGAGAGAGAGAGAGAGAGAGAGAGAGAGAGAGAGAGAGAGAGAGAGAGAGAGAGAGAGAGAGAGAGAGAGAGAGAGAGAGAGAGAGAGAGAGAGAGAGAGAGAGAGAGAGAGAGAGAGAGAGAGAGAGAGGAGAGAGAGAGAGAGAGAGAGAGAGAGAGAGAGAGAGAGAGAGAGAGAGAGAGAGAGAGAGAGGAGAGAGAGAGAGAGAGAGAGAGAGAGAGAGAGAGAGAGAGAGAGAGAGAGAGAGAGAGAGAGAGAGAGAGAGAGAGAGGTAATCGCTTGGGCTAGATTTCGCAACCACTCAAGGGAGACAAGTAAAGCGCTTAGAGGGAAGTGCTTAGAGGCGTAAAGCAGTGAGGGGAAAAATGTGCCAAGCCAAGGAAGGGAAAATATTAAGGGGAAACTAACCACAGAAATAAAGAAACAGGTGGAAAAAATATAAATGAAATAAAGTGTCTATAAAAAGTAAGGAAACAAATGAGGGAAAATATAAGTCAGCGGGAAAAAAATGAGTGAGACACGATGAGTTGTTGGGAAAATAATAGCCACGCAAGGAAATTTACTTGTGAAGAAAGTATTATTTTTTGAAAACATAGAGAAAGAAAATGAATGCCTAGACAAAAAAAGTAGTCAGGAGGAGGAGGAGGAGGAGGAGGAGGAGGAGGAGGAGGAGGAGAGGGAGGAGGGGGAGGGGGGGAGGAGGAGGAGGAGGAGGAGGAGGAGGAGGAAGAGGATAAATAAATGAGTTAGAGGAGATGAAAGACCAGACTTGACTTAAAAGAAAGACAGATGAATAAGAGGGTGGAAGAAGAAAAAGTTAAAAGAGAGAGAAAAAAAAGAAGGATGAAGGCATGTAAGAGGGGAGGGAGAGGTGAAGAGAGAGGAGGAGAGAAGGAGAGAGACAGATAAGGACACTGCGAAGGGGATGGAGAGAACAGAGAAGTGAGAGGAAAAGGGACATGGAGGGAAAGGAAGAGGAGAGGGAAGTGGGGCAGTGAGAGGGGAGTAAGAGGAGATAAGAGAGTAAGAAGAGCTAAGGAA
>JAPQNM010000049.1:4381828-4394328 GCA_029783475.1 Metacarcinus magister
GAAAGAAACAACTGAGATAAGAGAGATGAATGAGGGTAATAAGTAGATAAGGGGAAGGGAGGGGAAGGGAGGGGAAAGGAAGGGAGGGGAAGGGAGGGGAAGGGAGAGTGTGAGGAAGAAATAGTGAGTGTCATTATTCTTATGGAAGTTGTTGATGTTGTGAGTGTGTTCACCCTTTAATGAGGTACTTAATGAGGACTACTAATGAGGAGGAGGAGGAGGAGGAGGAGGAGGAGGAGGAGAAAGGGGGAAAGGAATATAAAATGAGCTTAGGTAGGATAGGAGGAGGAGGAAAATTGAGAGAGGAAGAGAAAATTCAAAGGAGAGGAAAAGATGATGAGGGATGTGATGAAGAGGAGGAAACAAGGGAGAGAAAAAAAGTGAGGGAAACAATTATGGAGACGGAGAGAAAGTATGGGTTGAGGAAGGGAGACGAGAAGGGAAGGAAAGAAGGGGAGAGAAGGGGAAGATAGAAGAACAGAAGAGAGAGAAATCAACACACATAACACTATCTTTCTCTCTCTCAGCTCAACACACACACACACACACACACACACACACACACACACACACACACACACACCTTCATCACCCTCTTCGTCACATGCTTATCGAGCTGAAAATAAGAAACAAACAAAGAAAGAAAAATAATCCTACCTTTTATCATTTTTTAGTTGCGTCCCATATCCTCTCTCTCTCTCTCTCTCTCTCTCTCTCTCTCTCTCTCTCTCTCTCTCTCTCTCTCTCTCTCTCTCTCTCTCTCTCTCTCACGTGCTCTCCTATCGGCCATACATTTCACCTACAAAGGCGGCTTTCTCTCCTCCCTCCCTCCCTCCCTCTCTCCTTCTCTCCCTCTATACCTACCTCAATGCTTTCTCCCTTTCTCTTTCTACTTCCCCCTCTCCTCCCTTTCCTCCCTATCTATTTTCTTTCTTTTTGCGATCCCTCTCTCTCCCTCCTCCCTTCTCTGATTACTTTCTCCTTCTATACTTCCTCTTTTCCTATCTTTCTAGTAGCTTTCCCTTCCCTCTCTCTACCTTCCTTACCCAAATACTTCTTACCTTACCCTTACTACCACCTCCCTCACTCCCCTACCCTCCCTCCTTTACGTTCTTGCTTGCAGGGAGTAAAATTGGGCGTGCAGGAAAGCCGACAAATAAGCGAGTGTTGGTGTGGTGGGAGGGAGCAGGAGTAACACGGAGTAATTCTGCAGCAAACTCACGAAAAACATTCCTGACATTTAGGGGCCAAGTGGAGACCTGGCTGGGGATTTTAGGTAAACTGTGTGTGTGTGTGTGTGTGTGTGTGTGTGTGTGTGTGTGTGTGTGTGTGTGTGTGTGTGTGTGTGTGTGTGTGTGTGTGTGTGTGTGTGTGTGTGTGTGTGTTAGAAAGAGAAAGTGAGAGAGTGAGAGAGTGAGAGAGAAAGAGAGGATCAGACATATACATTCTTAAAACTGAGTTAAAAAATGTGTGTTTGTGCATGAAAGTTTTGCATGTATATTAAAAGACATAGCCACACACACACACACACACACACACACACACACACACACACACACACACACACACACACACACACACACACACACACACACACGCACATGGCATGGATGATATAAAGGATAAAATATATAAAAAAGTATAAAGAAAGGGAGAAAATGTGAAAAAATACAAAATGTGAAAAAGGAATAAAAAAGAAAATATGAAAAAGAAAGAGGAAGAGGAAGGAATATGTAGTGAAAAATGTAGAGATAGAAAAAAAAAGTATAACAAAAGTATAAAGAGATAAAACACGGAAGAGATATATGAAGAAAAAAAAGCTGAAATACGAATCAAACAATATAGAATAAAAATAAAATAAAAGATAGAAGATAGTGGAAAAAAATATGAATGTAGGAAATAAAGAATTAACATCAAAAGCATAAAACAAAAGAATAAAAGTACACAATAAAAGTGGAATGACAAAAAAAAAAAAATAGACTGACATGTTTTTCTTATATATAATTCCTCTCTCTCTCTCTCTCTCTCTCTCTCTCTCTCTCTCTCTCTCTCTCTCTCTCTCTCTCTTTTCCTTTTACTTCGGTCTGGTATCAACATTACTTAAGTCAAGACACAGAACTTAGGAATTGTAATGCTGAACACAACGAAAAAATTGTGAATACGAAATGTAATAAGAACAAAGAATAGCAAATAATGTTAGGAAGAAAACAGGATAATAATAATAAGAAGAAAAAGAAGAAAATAAAAAAAAAGAAGAATAGAAGAATGGAAAGAATAACAGAAATGCAAATGAATATAGAAAGCAAACACCACCACCACTACTACTACTACTACTACTACTACTACTACTACTACTACTACTACTACTACTACTACTACTACTACTACTACTACTACTACTACTACTACTAACAATAACAACAGCAGCGTAAAGGTTCTAATGTTGCTTCGCCTTTACGTTCAATGCAGTAGAAAAAATAAAATTCTTGCAGCATTTGCTCTCTCTCTCTCTCTCTCTCTCTCTCTCTCTCTCTCTCTCTCTCTCTCTCTCTCTCTCTCTCTCTCTCTCTCTCTCTCTCTCTCTCTCTCTCTCCTCAACTTACTCTCCTTACTATCCACTATATTCCTCCATTATCGTTCGCCTCTTCCTCTTCCTCCTCCTCCCATTATATTTCACTATATCTCAATAGAACGAGCGTCTTTTGTTCTTTCTTTTATATACAAAAAAAATGTTTACGTAACCCCATACATTTCGAGTTATTTCAAAATATATGATTTATGTAAAAAATTTCATGAAAATTTCCACACCTCCGAATCTATTGAAAATTGATACAATGAGATTTGCGGTCATGCTGAACACGAATCTGGAATTAGTTTTGTCATTACTATAATATTTTGTATTTTCCATTTTGTGGCCCGTAAATTCCACCAGAATTGAGGTCGAAGGAGTTTTTTCTCATTTTACTACGTAAATATTAGTCCTACAGGAAAATTGCACATATATAAAGTTATGCAGTTTGATAATGTCTATCTCATATAGTCATCCTCTTTCCAATAACTCTAATACTTATGAAGAAAATTAAAATTATGTGTAAGATATTATTGCATAATACTTTACACTGCTACATCTTTAATTACTTCCCAATTTCAATTTCCTATAGCTGAATAGAACGAGCGTCTTCTGTTCTTTCTTTTACATTCCATACGTTTTTTACGTAAGCCTCATACATTTCGAGTTATTTCAAAATATATGATTTATGTAAAAAATTCTAAGGGTGTACCCTACAAAATTTCATGAAAATTTCCACACCTCCGAATCTCATGAAAATTGGTACAATGAGGTTTTCGGTCATGCTGAACACGAATCTGGAAATATTTTCCTGATTACTGTAATATCTATCAAGTAGTTATTTAGCAGTTGTGTAGCTACACGGACAGCCTCGTTAGGTTCAGTAGGACTGTTGCTGTCTGTTCTTCCTTTGTACTCTTTTGTACTCCCCTCGTTTCCCTCACCTTTCACCTTCACGGCTGCAAACTTAGTATATAATTCTCACTAATTCATTTTAAGTCCTATATTTCATTTCCAAGTCCTTCCTCAAGAGTTAAGTTACCCTAAGAAGGTGTACTTTGTCCTAACTAAGAGGAGTGTGTGTGTGTGTGTGTGTGTGTGTGTGTGTGTGTGTGTGTGTGTGTGTGTGTGTGTGTGTGTGTGTGTGTGTGTGTGTGTGTGTGTGTGTTTTGTTTGTGAGTGAGTAAGTGAGTGAGTGAGTGAGTAATTATACCAGTAACTAAGCCTCTCATCCCCTCTCCCCTCCCCCCCTTCCACTACACCGGCTTATCCCCGCCGCTGCTAATGTACAGTGAAGTCCTGAGGGGAAACCAGCAATGAAAAGCCTTGAAAATAGATCACTTACTGCAATAACCGAACATCACTCCCAACGTTACTCATGGCTCCCCACCTCTCTCTCTCTCTCTCTCTCTCTCGCTCTCTCTCTCCTCTCTCTCTCCTCTCTCCTCTCTCTCTCTCTCTCTCTCTCATCTCTCTACCTTGCCTAGCCTTCCAGTTCTCCCACAGTCTGGAATCCGAAGTTCCAGGACGAATGTGGTTCTGGAACAATCACACACACACCCACACACGCCCACACGCCCACACACACACCCACACACACACACACACACACAAACACACACCTACATACTTTCATTAAAAAGTTTCCACAGCGTTTGCCACTTTTTTTTTCCCCTTCCTCTCCCTCCCACTTCTCTCTCTCTCTCTCTCTTTCCTCGCACTGTCCTGTTTCCTGCTGTGTAAAGGGGAAAAAAGGCTCTGTATGGGAGTTAAAAAAAGAGGGTTATTACTGTAGCCATTTTACATGTTAGAGTGTATTAATGGCTTATGTATGAATAGTTTGAATGTATGAATGTATGAACTCACACAACGAAGTAAGGAATTAGGATATAAACAGAGAAATATAATGTGCTTTAGTGCAACGTAGCTTTGTCCACACAGTCACTACTTACTCAAAAAGTCATGACACCTACGCACACACCTGTATAGATAACGCACACACCTGTATAAATATAAAAACACACCTGTACGTCACGTTACTCATTAACATAACCTCACTTCAACGATCCCACCTGCAGAACAACAACCACAACACCTGCGATGCCCTGTACTCAGTGACACCTGCTCTCACACACACACACACACATATACATACACACACACACACACACACCTGGAAAAGCACGTCACGTCATCCCCACCCACCTCACCTGACTCATCAACGCCACGTACCTGCAAGTAGAGAAAAGAAAAACACATTAAATGATGAAAATGATTCGAAAACATGAAATCAATCTCGGATCCATTTTACGTGATTAAAGAAAAATTGATGAGACTTCCCCTTTAGTATCCCTTCCTCCTCCCCCTCCCTTTCCTCCTCCCCTTCCTCCTCCTCCTCCTCCTCCTCCTCCTCCTCCTCCCCGGCATTAGAGGAAGGGTGGAAAAGAGTTCTCCTATTACGAGCCTTATCCAAACACTTGAAGTTATTGTCTTTTGGTGACACTGAACACTTGATGAGGATGTGAAGCAGCGGCAATTTTACTGGAAATGGGAGAAAATGTGACGGGGAGTGACGGGGAGGCAGGGCGGGGCGGGGAAAGGGGGAATGGGCGGGGCGGGTTGGAATAGGGTGAGGAAAGGGGTATGGGCGGGGCGGAGCGGGGCGGGGAAGGGCGTTGAGGAAGGAAGATTGAGGAAGAGGTGAGGTGTGAGAGGCTGAAGAGAGAGAGAGAGAGAGAGAGAGAGAGAGAGAGAGAGAGAGAGAGAGAGAGAGAGAGAGAGAGAGAGAGAGAGAGAGAGAGAGAGAGAGAGAGAGAGAGAGAGAGAGAGAGAGAGAGAGAGAGAGTCAGGGCGTGGCATGTTGAGCAAAGTAAAAGAGAGGTTGGTAGTGGTGAGGTGGTGAATATTGGAGAAGGGTGATGCTGGTGGTGGTGGTGGTGGTGGTGGTGGTGGTGGTGGTGGTGGTGGTGGTGGTGGTGGTGGTGGTGGTGGTGGTGGTGGTGGTGTCCCCGCAGGATTGAGTAAATATTGCATGGGCACAGCGAATACCCTCAGGAGACTGCCATGTTGTGACCTGCCTCATTCCCCTCTTTCCCCTCTTCCCTTCCACATCATCACTCTCTTTCCTCTTTCCCTTTTACAGCCTAATTTCACCCTCCCTCCCCAGCCTCATTTTCCCCTCTCCCTTCACCCTCATTCTCCCTTCACCCTCATTCTCCCCTCACTCTTCAGCTTCATTCTCCCCTCAGTAACCAGTCTCATTGCCCTCCCTCCCCGCCCTAGTTTCCCTCCATCTAACCTCATTCCCGGTACTCCCTAGTGTCGTTCCCCTTGCCCATGTGAGGGGAAATGAAGCTCCGGGAATCAACAAGCAAAATAAAAAGGGAAAAACATAGAGCAATAAAGTGACGTGATATGTAAGGAAACAATTATCTCTTTACTCTATGGTTGGTGACTTATTCTATTTTCTGTCCCTGTATCTTCTCTCTCTCTCTCTCTCTCTCTCTCTCTCTCTCTCTCTCTCTCTCTCTCTCTCTCTCTCTCTCTCTCTCTCTCTCTCTCTCTCTCTCTCTCTCTCTCTCTCTCTCTCTCTCTCTCTCTTCCTAGTTCAACATGGCCTGATTGACTCGCCTACACTGCTGCTTCATTATAACTTAGAGGAAGAGGAGGAGGAAGAAAGGAGGAGGAGGAGGAGGAGGAGGAGGAGAAAGAGGAGGAGGAGGAGGAGAAGGAGAAGGAAGAGGAAGAGGAAGAGGAATGCCCTTTGCCAGTGACGTAATGATTCGGCAGGTAAGTTATCATTCACAGGTAAATGAACACAGGTAAGGGTTGGGTCTTTCAGGTACAGTTATCTCTCTCTCTCTCTCTCTCTCTCTCTCTCTCTCTCTCTCTCTCTCTCTCTCTCTCTCTCTCTCTCTCTCTCTCTCTCTCTCTCTCTCTCTCTCTCTCTCTCTCTCTCTCTCTCTCTCTTAATTGAGGCGATAAGAGTGCAAATGAAACTTACACCAAGAATTTGTTCCAGATTGAAACATTAAATTAACACAAAAATTCTTGGAAACTGCCATTGTGCTTTGGAACTTTCAGGGGAAAATAGCGTCTAGCCAACGAGGGAAAAAAGGGGAAAGAAATAAAGGAAAGAAAAGAAAGAGGTAAGAAAAAGAAACGTTGGCAAAGCTTTACTCTGCGGTTTCTCTCTTACTTTATTTTTTTTTCTCTCGCTCTCTCTTTCTTTCTTTCTTTATGGCAGGAGAAAAAAAGGCTTCAGGGAAAAAGTAAGAAGGCAAGGAAGAAATGAAGGAGGAAAGATGAAAGAAAAGATGGAAAAGGAGAATGCAGAAGGCTAGTTTGGAGGTAATGTTTTGGCTCTCTCTCTCTCTCTCTCTCTCTCTCTCTCTCTCTCTCTCTCTCTCTCTCTCTCTCTCTCTCTCTCTCTCTCTCTCTCTCTCTCTCTCTCTCTCTCATATATAGATCGTCTTATTTTTCAGGAGGAATAAGAGGAAGGAAATGATTGACAGTATAATATTCTGCCTCCTCTCAGTGGCTTCGAGCAACTCCTAATGAGAACTAAATTTGCCTTAGGATGATTTAATTATTTTCTTGGTTAAGGAGAGAGAGAGAGAGAGAGAGAGAGAGAGAGAGAGAGAGAGAGAGAGAGAGAGAGAGAGAGAGAGAGAGAGAGAGAGAGAGAGAGAGAGAGAGAGAGAGAGAGAGAGAGAGATTATGCCATCCAGCTAGTCAGACAGCCAACCAGACAAACACACACACAGACACACACACACAGACGAATGGAGAATAAAATGAGAAATGAATATATAAAGCGAGAAAAAAGAATGTATGAATAAAAATAAAAAGGAAAATAAATAAATGAATAAAAATGCAAGAGAAGAAGAGAAAAGAAAAATGACAACTCAAAAATAAATAAAATAAAACAAAAAACAAAAAAATATTCATAACAAACAGGAAGAAGAAAAGCGAATGTCACAAGTTTGTCAAAAGTTCATATAAGAGAAAGAAAGAAAGAAAGAAAGAAAGAAAGAAAAATATATAATTAAATAAAGATAGACAGGACGGTAGAAAGAGAAGAAGGAATAAGCGACAGAATGAAAGAATGAATGAATAAAGGAAGAAAAATTAAAGAAAAGATGAAATAAAAAGGAAAAAAAAAGAAGAGAAGAGAAGAGAAAGAAAGATGTGAAGAAGAATGAAAAAAATACCATAAATGAAAGAAAGAAAAAGCGAAAGATATGAAGACAAAGAAAAATAATAAAAGACAAGAAAGAAAGAGAATTAAACAAATAGATTAATAAGTATGATGAAGCCTTGAATGTAATAATCCGCTTTGAAGCTTCAAGGATCAACGAAATGAAGCTTTGGGAGACGAAACGTAAATAAAGATTATACTCAAACAGCTTAATTGTGTGTTTTAAAAAGTGTTCAATGTTTATATAGCGTTCAACATTCTCTCTCTCTCTCTCTCTCTCTCTCTCTCTCTCTCTCTCTCTCTCTCTCTCTCTCTCTCTCTCTCTCTCTCTCTCTCTCTCTCTCTCTCTCTCTCTCTCTCTCTCATCTTCTGTCTGTTGATCTGTTACTCAAAATCTATTTCTTCCTGTCTTTTTTTTACCTTATTCTATATATCTTTCCTTTTCTGTCTCTTTCTGTCCATCTCTGTTCATTTCGTTGGATTTTTCTATATCTAGCTTCTTTTTTAACTTTTCTGTCCATTCATCCTTCTCTCTATCTTTTATCTGCTTTCTGTCTGCATCTATCTGTCTGTCTGTCTGTCTGTCTGTCTGTCTGTCTGTCCAGTTACTTTTCAATTATTCCTGTGGCTTCCTTCTCCTTGCTGCATTCAATTGCCTCAAGCCAGACATTTGTAACAGAATTGAATTGAGTGAGACTTTCTGAAAAGGACATGAATTCTGAGAAGACTCGTCGCAATCTGATTTGGTGGTCAACTTGAGTTTCTTCTTCTTCTACTTCTTCTCATTCTATGCTTTTTCTTCCTTCTTTTCCCCATTCTATTTTATCTATTCATCTTGCTTCGTCTTCTTCCTCTTCTTATCCTCCTCCTCCTCCTCATTCTATGCTTCCTCTATTCTTTTTAATATACTTCTCCTCCTCCTTTGCTTTCTCTCCTAATCTCTCTTCCTCATTCAATGCTTCCTCTCCTTCTCCTCTAATTCCTGGTCCTCCTTTTTCTCTCTTCTTTGCTCTTTATTTTCCTATTTTTCCTCCTTTCCACCTATTTCTTTTCTTTCTTTTCTTCGTCCCAATTTCTCCTCCTAATCTCTTCTCTATATTTGTAAGTCTTCTCCTATCAAATTCTCATCATCCTAATAATCATCATCTTTTCCCTTTATTATTATTATTATCATCATCATTATAACTATTACTATTATTATCATTCATTTTCTTTATATTTTTTAGTTGTATATATATTTTTTTCTTTCCATACGAACTTAATTATTTTTTTAATCCCCAATTTTTCCTTTTTCCTTTTTTTTTCTTCCTTATACTACACATCAAACTATCATTATTGTTTCCCTTTCAAAACCATCGACCAGTCAGTCCTTCAGGTTTCCCTCCATCGTCGTTTCCATTATTTTCTTTGACTCAAAACTCATCTCTTTCCTCATCAACGTTTTTTTCCCCACTTAATTTTCCTCTCCACTGCTCCTTTTTCCTCCTCCTCCTCCTTCTCCTCCTCCTCCTTATTTTGCTATTCTTCCTCTTTTATTCTATTATCTCCACTTAATGTTATTCTATTTGAGTCACTCCATCAAAATTTCTGTTTCATGTTTTTTTTTCCTCCAAAGCGTCTCTCTCTCTCTCTCTCTCTCTCTCTCTCTCTCTCTCTCTCTCTCTCTCTCTCTCTCTCTCTCTCTCTCTCTCTCTCCATGTGTTTCCGCGGTGTTAGTCTTCCTTAGGAGTCCGCCAATTAACTCCTTGACGCCCCGCCGCCCCCCACCCCCTCTGCCCCCTCCTGATCCCCCCCCCTTAATTGAGGACACTAGTAGAGGCGGGAAGAATTATTTTCTAGCTTCTTTATTTTTCTGATCCTGTATATGTAGTTTTTTTTAACAATTTTTGATGTTGTTTTGGCAAGACTGTAAACATGTGTATTTAAGAGCGGAAAGGGGTGAGGGGAATTATTTTTTTTTACCTTTGAACACCGATTTAAGTATTTTTAGATTGGTATTTGCAGCAATTTCTCGTATTTTAGGATTTACCATATATTTTTTATTTTATTCGAGAGATAATCTGCAAGGATTTATCAATCAAATTTCTTTTTTTCATTACTAGGAAAAATTGCTTTTCCTTCTATTTTGACGTGATATTACGCACATTTTTTTACCATCCATATTTAAATGGATCAATTTATCTACATATTTTTTTTTTAATGAAACCACGAGCTATATAAATTTCAAACCCATCTCACTCCCATTATTCCCCATCCCCAATCCCCACCATCCGACTCCCCAATCCCTCCCTCCTACTCTTCAATCCCCCCGTCCCACTACAACAGATGATGCGTCCTCCCGCCCCTACTTATCATCAGCCTGTCTTTGGAATCCACGAAGCGGGCGGAGAGGCTTCATAGGACGCCTTACACACACCAAACCTGACGCTGGAGTGACCCCTTGCACCTCTACGTACACTGCTGCGGACACTCAGCGCCTCAAGTGGTCACTGTGTGTACTCAACGCCAGCATCTCTATGTGGCAGCTTGGCAGCGGCCTGGCCTGGGAAGGGAAGCCTCACACCAGTCCTCGCAGGGTGGAGCCTCAACCTACCCATCCTTTCAGCCGTGGCAACATTGTTTCTCTTGCTTAACTTTCCTCCACTTTCATATCGTAACACCTAATCGCCATTTCAAAGTGACAATTCATTTCAACATTTCATTCAATTTCACGTAGAATAACATAACAGTTTTCTATGGTTCGTTTGTCATTTTTTTTGTTAGTTTGTCTACATTTTTCCAACTCTTTAGAATGATGGTCAGGCTTCGGCCATATATCTCATCGGGCGGCACAGCCATCAGTCAGGGCGAAGCGGTAGGCAGGTCGATCGTAAATGTCATATCCTCGATGGTAGTGGTGGTGGTGGTAGTAGGGGAGGACTGTGGCTATGAATAAATACACACACACACACACACACACACACACACACACACACACACACACACACACACACACACACACACACACACACACACACACACACACACATACATACATATGCGATGCTTCCTCCAGGTATTCCCAGTCCCTGCGCTTCCTTTGAAAACTTTAGTCCTGTTCATGGCGCTTCCACAACTTAGGTAAACACACGCGTTGCTTCTAACATAAACACGGGGCCGCTGGACGCTGGCTGGGGTGAGTGGGGGAATGGGGCGGGGTCTCTCCCAAGAGTACGAGTCACCGGTGAATGCTGGGGACTGCGGAATGGGTGTGGGAAGGAATAGATGGGTGTGGTTGAGTGTGGTTGACTTTGGGTGAATATAGGATGGGTGTGTGTGAGTGCAAGTTCATGTTGTGACCTTGAAGATAGAAAAAGTGTAATGTGACACGAAGACTAAATTATTTACGTCGTGTGTGTGTGTGTGTGTATGTGTGTGTGTGTGTGTGTGTGTGTGTGTGTGTGTGTGTGTGTGTGTGTGTGTGTGTGTGTGTGTGTGTGTGTGTGTGTGTGTGTGTGTGTGTGTGTGTTTGGAGTGGATATCGGGTGAAATATCTCCTTTTACGAGCGTCGTGAGGTGAGTGTAGGACGATACAAGGTTGTGTGACGCGTGGAGGCTCCGTTTTCTGTGCCACGTCACACGAACCTATTGGAAAAGAAGAGAAAAACACGACGATTCAACCAGCCAGAACTTCATCCCAGCGAGCGAGCGAGAACTTCACCTTCCAGAACTTATTGTGGTGCTCGACAACTCCACATGAGAACTTCCTCAACAACTTCATCTTGGTGAGACAGAACTTCACCTTCGATAACTTCCTCTTGGTAAGGCTTCAACTTCGCCCTCAAGAACTTCCCTCGGTCATGTTTTGGACTATGAATTAACGCTAAATAAAAAGGGTTTGTGTGCAGGATATTGAATTCAGTTCCATATCTTTCTCTCTCTCCTCCTCCTCCCATTTCTTTCTTCCCTTCTGTCACATCTGTTTCCTCCTCTGTTCCTCACCTTCTTTTTCCTTCTACACTCTCCTTTCCTCTTTTTTCCTCCATAACCTCTTTCACTTCAGTACCTCTCTAAAATCCCTTTCTTTCCTCTCCCTTCTTCCTTCCCTTTCCTTTTACACTCTCTCTCTTTGTCATATTTCTTCTATATTGACTTTCTTTTCCATCCCTCCACCTTTCCTTTACCTACCAATCCTCTACCCTTCTCTTTCTCCCTTCCCCTCCTTCCCTCCCTCTCTCCCTCCCTCCCTCGTTCCCAAGATACAGACTCATTAGGGCCCCGCCACCTGAAGCTAAAGTCTGGTCCCTTGAGGCGACATTAATAATCTTAATGAGACACCTGAAAACCTGCCCGCCGAATTATTTGACAACTTCTGAGCGCTTGAGTTATGTTACCTGAGCACCGGGGAACACAGGTGAGGGAAGGAAGGCGATAAGTAAAGGGGAATGAAGGTAGGAAATGAGGTTACTTAGGAAAAATATGTGTGTGTATGTTAGTGAAGATTTGTTATTATTTTTTTGTATGTATGTATGTATGTATGTCTTTTTTTTTCTCTCTCTCCCTCCCATAGCATTTTTTTTTTACCCTCTCAAGGCCCTTATGTCAACAAAAACAAATATATTTCAAGGTCACAGTCACCACCACCACCACCACCACCACCACCACCACCACCACCACCACCACCACCACCATCACCACCACTACCTGCAGACCAATCAGCGGCGGGAACACAGCCTCGGCCACCCAATAAGC
>JAPQNM010000049.1:4396828-4416828 GCA_029783475.1 Metacarcinus magister
CAGCTAACGAACGGGACTCGCCACCTGCTGCACCCAAACGCATACAAAAAAAGAAAGAAAGAGAGACAAAGAGAAAGAAAGAAAATGAAAGCAAAATGAAAATAGTAACGTTATTACTGAATACCATGAAGTCTTTGTTATCTTTTTGTTATTTTTTTATTATGTTTTCTTTACTTTTTTATTTTATTTTGTTGGTTTGTTCATATTTTCTTGATTTCATTTATTTTTTAATCTATTTATTTTGATTTTCATTCATTTTTAATATCATTTTTTGCATTTTTTATTTGCGTTTATTTATTTATTTTACTTTATTCATTTATTCATTTCAATTATTATTTTTCCAGTTGGTTAGTTTCGCCACAAATAAAATATTTCTTCCACTCCAATATTCTGTTTTGTTGAATTTCAGTATAATATTAAGTCCTTTTCTCTTTTTCTTTTGTTTAATATTTCAATGTAGTATTAGTCTGTCCAACATAATAATGGGTTAATATTTTCCGTTATTCTTATAATATTCTGTCTCTCTTATAAATAATTCTAGCATATTATTCTATCTAGTATAATTTCAGTATAATATTCAGTCTTATTTGATATCTTCCAGTAATATTTTAAGATAACACTTTAATAATCTACTGTTTTTCTCATAATATTCTGTCCAGTACAATATTTTAACTTTCCAGCAAATTCCAGAATCTTAATGTAATATTCTGTCCAAAATAATAATAATAATACAGTGAATACATATAAGTTTTTCTCATCATATTCTTTTTATCACAAACTGTAAATATTCCGAGTCTTTCTACCTCGCACTCAAAGTTTCGTCTTACATCGGATCAGACCCTTGAGAGTGTACTTCCTCCCGAGTGAGTGAGTGAGTGAGTGAGTGAGTGAGTGGGTGAATGAGTGAGTGAGTGGGTGAATGAGTGAGTGAGTGAGTGAGTGAGTGAGTGAGTGAGTGAGTGAGTGAGTGAGAGACAGGTTTACTCTACCTCTTATATCAATTCCTTTTCCCTCACCGTAAAAAACCTACCAAGTTTTTTTTTTCAAGTGACGAGAGAAAGAGTAATATTTTCCTCCTCCAAGAATTTTCTGACAAATAAATCTTACCCAGAAATGTTGAAGTTTTGTGAGCCTGTTACTGCCTTGCCTCCTTTCCTCCCCCTTGTCTCCTCATCCCTCCACCTCTCCCTTCCCTCTCTCCCTCCTCTCTCTACTCAAGCCTGACCTTCCCTTCCTTTCTCCCTTCCCTCCACTCTTCTTCCCTTCTTCCTTCCGGCGGCACTAAACTATATTCTACATCCCATCTGGTCCTGATATCTCTCTCTCTCTCTCTCTCTCTCTCTCTCTCTCTCTCTCTCTCTCTCTCTCTCTCTCTCTCTCTCTCTCTCTCTCTCTCTCTCTCTCTCTCTCTCTCTTTGTGTTGTGTTGTGTTGTATGGATGAAGGTCAATCTGTGACGTCATATCCGGGGTCAACAACCAGTGAAAAGCAGTGGTGGTGGTGGTGGTGGTGGTGGTGGTGGTGGTGGTGGTGGTGGTGGTGGTGGTGGTCGTAAAAAACGGTTAAAAAAAGTATAATCACAGTGAATTACATAATGATTTGCGCATAATTAAGAAAAATCCAGCTTGAAAATGATAATAATGATAGTAATGATAACAATAAATATAATAATAGTATGAATAATAACAATAATATAAATAAAATTAAAACCGACAACAACAGCAACGACAAGAACAAAAACAATCACCATAACCTTTCTCTCCCTTAATAAAAAGTAATCTAAAAATAACTCCCCCATTAATAGAAAATAAATAAATAAATAAAAAATAAAAAATCCCCCCCAGAGCAGGAATAAAATACTGAAAATAAAAAAAAAAACTGTAAAAACCTCACCACCTTTTCAGTTTTCCTAAAAAAGTCACAAAACTAAGAGTCACAAATAATTACGAAAAAACAAACACGACTTAAGAGGAACAAGGGCAGCGGCTGGCTCAATAAGAGAAAGAGAAAGAGAGAGAGAGAGAGAGAGAGAGAGAGAGAGAGAGAGAGAGAGAGAGAGAGAGAGAGAGAGAGAGAGAGAGAGAGAGAGAGAGAGAGAGAATGTATTACCGCTTCGTTACCACATTTTACCATTTTTATATTTGCTCATTAAAGCCAGAAATCGAAGAGGAGACAAAGAATGAAAGAGAGAGAAAGAGAAAAAAGAGAAAGAAAAAAAAAGACATAAAACCACCATTGAATAATAATAAAAAAATATAAAAAAACTGAGAAAAAGACTTGAAAAATGAAAGTGGCAAGGTAAGTCTTCTCGCAGGTGACCCGAGGCGGCGTACCTGGGTTCTCTTAGGTCACCTGGGTTAAGGATTTATGTTGAGAAGGTAATGGATGCTTCCTCACAGCCTCTCAAGTCATTCCACGCAGGCCACACGACTAAACATTCATGCATGCTGGGTCAAGGATTTCCAAGAGGCTTAGGAGGAGGAAGAGATAGGTAAGTAGGTAAAGTAGGTGGCTGTAGTAGTAGCAGTAGTAGTAGTAGTAGTAGTAGTAGTAGTAGTAGTAGCAGTAGCAGTAGTAGTAGTAGTAGTAGTAGTAGTAGCAGCAGTAATAATCATACAAAATGCTTCAGTTACTTCTTTACTTAACTACACACTGACGCAGAAATACCTAGTCACCTAATACTCAGCCACGTGTAACCTTGGCGTTTAAAGAGGACAGGTCTTCTTAGAGCAGCACACCGCCACTCTAAGGCTTTCCTACAGCCTGCTCTTGATCGCCTTCAAAGACTAGCAAGCGTTCACGAGGAGACTGAATATTTTACGCGGAGTTTAAGAAGAAGAAGAGAAGGAGGAGGAGAAGGAGGAAGAGGATATTAGTGTATACAAGAGTACGTGTAGAAATTATTAAGTGGAATGATGTAATTTTTAGGTGGAATGATGGGAATAAATGTATGCCATCCACTGTTATGTTAAATTCCTTTCTCTCTTCTCTCTCATTGTCCCATCGTCTCCCCCACCCCCATCCATCCCCTTCAGTGATTAGTGGGAGAGGGAAATGAGTCTCTCTCTCTCTCTCTCTCTCTCTCTCTCTCTCTCTCTCTCTCTCTCTCTCTCTCTCTCTCTCTCTCTCTCTCTCTCTCGTAATGTAATAAAATGCGGATGAAAGGTGAATACGTATATAATTAGTGTGTGTGTGTGTGTGTGTGTGTGTGTGTGTGTGTGTGTGTGTGTGTGTGTGTGTGTGTGTGTGTGTGTGTGTGTGTGTGTGTGTGTGTGTGTGTGTTACCTTTACTTAATTACTTGGATGCTCATGAACTGACTAATTAGTTTAGCTGAAAGACTAGCCCTTCCCTCTCCCTCTCTCTCTCTCTCTCTCTCTCTCTCTCTCTCTCTCTCTCTCTCTCTCTCTCTCTCTCACCACTACCCTTCTCTTCTCCCCTATCCATCACTCTCTTTCTTTTCCTAACCCCTCCCCTTCCCTTCCCTTCCCTTCCCTCCTCTCCTCTCCTCTCCCATATAATCTATCCCCTCGCTCCATTTACTCTCCCCTCTCTCCCTCTACCTTCCCTCCCCTTCTCCCTCTACCTTCCCTCTCCTCACCTCTCCCTCCCTCCCAGCTATTAACACAACACTGCGACACATTTTCAGTAACTAACCTCATAATTATGGGAAAAATATATGCCGTACGTGATCCTGCAGTAAAAATGTCAAATATATAAATACTCGTATATATGTATGGGAGCATTACGCTATAATGGTCAATGAAATGAAAGTAAAATAGTTTGTAAAATGTTAAATATAAAAGGTTGGATTGCACTAATAAAAAAAATATAAAAAGTGGATTTAGAATGAGTTGATTTCTAAAGAGTTAAATAAATGAAGGGGAAAATAAATAAAATGAAAAAAAATATATGAAGTAATAGGCAAAAATGTCACCTCTGCAAATGATCATTGAATAAAAAGTAGAAAATTACACATGAAGTTAAAAAAATGAGTGAAAAAAACTTGAAAGCATGAAAAAGAGCGAAAAAAACAAGACCATCAAATTAGAACATTAAAAAGATGAACATTCAATAACAATAATAATAAATAATAAATAAAAAAGTGCACCAGTATTACAACACAATACTACCGTCAAACCAAGAACACTTATACAACAATACAACGTGGAATACTGTACCATAACCGTCTTCCAGTACCAATATTACAATAACAAAAATTACTACAGTGACCAAAGAATTCTCCTACAATACAGTGCCACAATACAGCGCCAATACAACCACAGTGGATACAGCAGGGTGGAGATGAACACCCTTGCCACCTACCACCACCACCACCACCACCACCACCACCACCACCTCCACCCACCGCCCACATTCCATACACCCACAAGTCTTATTGAGTTTCCAGCTACACCTAATTGTTCTGATAACTCCACCTGCTGCCTGTGTGTGTGTGTGTGTGTGTGTGTGTGTGTGTGTGTGTGTGTGTGTGTGTGTGTGTGTGTGTGTGTGTGTGTGTGTGTGTGTGTGTGTGTTATTCCGTGTTGTTATAATGAAAAGTAATGGAGTTGATTGGATAGTATGAGAGAGAGAGAGAGAGAGAGAGAGAGAGAGAGAGAGAGAGAGAGAGAGAGAGAGAGAGAGAGAGAGAGAGAGAGAGAGAGAGAGAGAGAGAGAGAGAGAGAGAGAGAGAGAGAGAGAGAGAGAGAGAGACATAATACACGTGTGGATTAATTAACTTCGATATAAAGGTTCATTCTTTCTTTCTTTCCTCTTTTTTTCTCTCTCTCTCTCTCTCTCTCTCTCTCTCTCTCTCTCTCTCTCTCTCTCTCTCTCTCTCTCTCTCTCTCTCACGTACACTTATGTCAAGCCATTAACACTACTTCATCCACACTTCCTCCTCCTCTTCTCTTTCCTTCCTCCATATCTCTCCTCTCTCCCTCCTTTACCTTCCTTACCTCCCCATCTCCCTACTTTATCCTATTCCTCCACTCCTTCACGCATCCTTCATCCCTAAAGCATCCTATATTCCATCAATCATCCTTCGTTCTTTTTTAGTATCCTTCCATCCTTCTGTTATTCTTTCATCCTGACAATATCCTTCACTCCATCGGTTATCCTTCCATCCTTCTGGTATCCTTCCCTCCCGCCCCTATCCTACGAGTCTTCCCTTCCGCTCCGTTAATAAAACAGCAACGAGAATCAGGATGTGAAGGAGGGATGGTTTGCCTAACTAAACACTTGTATATAGACTCTCTCTCTCTCTCTCTCTCTCTCTCTCTCTCTCTCTCTCTCTCTCTCTCTCTCTCTCTCTCTCTCTCTCTCTCTCTCTCTCTCTCTCTCTCTCTCTCTCTCTCTCGTACCTGAAACTCACCTGCGATAATAATATTAATATATCCTTGTCACCCAAACAGACAGGACAGGTGACAATGACCTTCGGAATGTCTCGGAACACCACCCAGACACACACACAGACCAGGACGAGGACGAAGGCAAGAAGAAGGACGAGAATGAGGAAGGAGAAGAGGACGAGAAGAAAGGCGAGAACGAAAACGAGGCCGAGGACGAGGAAACAACAACTTAATTATAAACAATCAATGCTTTCCCTCACAGTCTATCTATACAAGGAAACCTACATCACCAGAAGTATACATATCATCACTTTGCAATACAATACATGACCTAAATACATACTACCTTCACTGGGCTTCTATATCAACACGACCATGACATACAAGGGCCATGGTACGAACCCTCACAGCATACAGGTAAATATTAAGGTCACTTGGGATAGAAAAAGGTGTTGGATGATACATTTACGATACATACAGGAGTGGCAAGGCGTCGCTTCAAATGTTGCAGTGGTAGGGAGCAGCGTGTCAGCCTAAAGGTCAGTGGTGGTGCCCTCTCAGCCTATACAGCTTTAGGTCACAAGGCATACACACATACGGACATACATATATATACATTACAGGTGGAAATGGTCACTCTAGGTATTGTCATGCTATCGATGGGCGTGTCGGTGGTCATTATAGGGTATCAATACGTTCTCGTGCTGCCTACAACTTAATACAACACACATATACACTTTTATACACCTCATTGTATACATCTGTTGGGTTTACTTCGTTTTATTTGGAATTTACGGTTTTATGTTTACTTTTATGTATATTTTTTTTATAGTTTATGTGGATGTTTCAGTCATGTTTCATATTTAATACTTAATACAGCGAGCCATGATAACATACTGTAATCATACTGTATTCGGATCATACACACACACACACACACACACACACATACACACACACACACACACACACACACACACACACACACACACACACACACACACACACACACAAAGAAATCCTCCCGCTAAGCCTAATCAGAGCAGCTCACGCACACGCACACACACTCCCAGTCATATATAATAAGACCGGCCATGCATACGCACACGCACACACGCAAATGAATAGCATACATGGAAAGATTTGTGTATGTATATATGCATGTACGTTTATGACAAAGTAATTCCCAGATGCAGTGATTTTTCATAATTGTGTTTATATTGTTGTGAAAAATGGTGTAAATGTGTAAAATAAATCACAATAAAATGAAAAATAAACTACTGCTTCAACGATCATGAAAAAGAAAAATTGTAATATGTTTTGGTTTTTTTTTGCACTTTTTTGTTAAATATCCTAATGTCATATTTATACATATATATATAATAATGTTACGCTGAATTATATTACATGTTGGTTGGCTGGGTCTGTGTCTGTCTGTCTGTCTGTCTGTCTGTCTGTCTGTCTGTATGTCTCTTTCCATGTATGTATCTATGTATGTATGTATGTATGCCGGCGGGTCTGTTGCTGCATTTGCATGTTTAGTTCAGTGGTTGCACGTCTGTCTGTTTCTCCATCTGCCTGCATGTATCTCCGTCTGTGTATCTGTTACGTTGAATGTGTGTGTGTGTGTGTGTGTGTGTGTGTGTGTGTGTGTGTGTGTGTGTGTGTGTGTGTGTGTGTGTGTGTGTCAGTTTATGTTTATCAAGTAAGTTTCCTTAACACACTCACACATTCAGTCCTGCACCTCCCTCACACCTCCCTTAGAATGAGAAGAGGATAGATAGCATGATAAAGATGAAGGAAAAATAGAGAAATAGCAAAATGAAGAAGGATATTCAATAGAAGGAGAAAAATAGAATAAGAAAGAATGATGAAAAAGGATCAAATAAGAAATATAGAATAAAGATCGAATGACAAAAGTGAAGGAACAATAGCGACGGCTAAATGGCAGAACATAGGAAGAGAGGAGGAGGAGGAGGAAGAGGAGGGGGTAAAGGGGAAGAAGAAGAGGTACAGAGCACTCGAAAATAAGTTTAAAAAAGACGGGACTGGATTTTTACGGGATAACAAAAGAACTAATTATAAAAGTTCAAAAAAGTTCCTTGTCTGGCGTCCTACCTGTAAGGCAAAGTATTAATTGGCCAGGTGAACAGGTGCGCGGCGTTACTTTTACATGACCGCAAACAACAGGTGAGAGAGAGAGAGAGAGAGAGAGAGAGAGAGAGAGAGAGAGAGAGAGAGAGAGAGAGAGAGAGAGAGAGAGAGAGAGAGAGAGAGAGAGAGAGAGAGAGAGAGGATGACAACAAAAGAGAGGGGACAGAGGGGAGAGAGGATAAAACAGAGAAGGGTGTGTGATTATGAGGAAGAGGAAGAGTGAATGTTGGTGAGCTAACAGACAGACGTAGATCCGCTTGTGGTGTAGTAGTAGTAGTAGTAGTAGTAGTAGTAGTAGTAGTAGTAGTAGTAGTAGTAGTAGTAGTAGTAGTAGTAGTAGTAGTAGTTGTTGTTGTTGTATCATTATTATTATTATTATTATTAGCAGTAAAAACAACAACAAAAAACAACAAAAATAACAACGGTACTTGCACATAATTTATTTATATATTTATTTATTTGTTTATTTATTTTAGTCCATCACTTCCATTCCCCTTTATGGTGCATTTAGATAATTATTTCCTGCCATTTATTTGTATGAGTGTTATTTATTAAAGGTGAAACGCTCTCTCTCTCTCTCTCTCTCTCTCTCTCTCTCTCTCTCTCTCTCTCTCTCTCTCTCTCTCTCTCTCTCTCTCTCTCTCTCTCTCTCTCTCTCTCTGAATATATAAAAACAAATAGTATGCCTTTAACTATCAACTATTTAACTATTTGTGGATATTAAAAAGACTATTTCCTGAACGGACTCTAACCAACCAACGCACTCACTCACTCACTTCATTTAACTTGCGTGCGTGTATGATTAAGAATAATGTATAATTCACAAAGTTGACTGTTTCTCTATTCATCTCATCCAATTTTGTTCACTGTGTGTGTGTGTGTGTGTGTGTGTGTGTGTGTGTGTGTGTGTGTGTGTGTGTGTGTGTGTGTGTGTGTGTGTGTGTGTGTGTGTGTGTGTGTAAGTGTTAATCATTCACAACGGGAGCACTAATCAGGTATGCTTCAAAAGATTTATTAATGTCTTAGAGTGAGCGAGTTCTGATGATGATGATGATGATGATGATGATGATGATGATGATGATGATGAAAAGAAATAAGATAGAAAAAATAAAGAAAAATGTGAGAAAATGGAAGATGGCAAAGATGACGACAAGAAGAAAGAAAACAAGCAACAGGAGGAGGAGGAGGAGGAGGAGGAGGAAGAGGAGGAGGAGGAAAAAAATGAGGAAGAGGATATAAACAAACAAGAGGAGGATTTAAAAGAAGAGAAGGATGAAAATATGAGAACTAATAGGAAGTCAAGAGTAAACACACACACACACACACCCACACACACACACACACACACACACACCCACACACACACACACACACACACACACACACACACACACACACACAGGCAGGCAGTAATTCCTCTCCCAGCCATATGTTCGTCACGTGTTAATTCCACTAAGTAATCACACAAAAGATAATCTCAATATTACCTTCACTTCCTGTTCAGTAATTGCAAAGCGGATTACAGGTGTGCTGACGTAACAGGTGTTCTGTATACAGGTGATTACGTGAACCGTGCAAGTCAATCCCCAGTAATGGATTCCAACTCCATATAAAGTTGTGTTATAATAGATTCTGATCCACACGTCAATGGGAGGTGAGGAAGGTGGAATTGAATGGGTGTATAATAATGGTGGTGGTGGTGGTGGTGGTGGTGGTGGTGGTGGTGGTGGTGGTGGTGGTGGTGGTGGTGGTGGTGGTGGTGGTTATAGTGGTGTATAACAAAAGTAACAATAACTTAGAATAGGAATATATATGAGAAAAATTGGAAAATGATAATAAAAAAAAGTAAATAAATAAATAAATAATAATAATAATATACACTTCACTTCTTAGTATATTATTCAAATTTTTCTTGGTGTGTAAGATAAAGACCAGGAGAAGGAGGAGGAGGAGGAGGAGGAGGAGGAGGAGGAGGAGGAGGAGGAGGAGGAGGAGGAGGAGGAGGAGGAGGAGGGTTGAGGACAGGCCGACGGACGCACATATCAGTGTCAAATTATGCAAATGAGGTCACGGTGAGGCGAGACCCATCCATCTAACACACACACACACACACACACACACACACACACACACACACACACACACACACACACACACACACACACACACATGAACACCCACACAGCAGGATGTCCGTGTCTTACCCCACTTGTGTGTGTGTGTGTGTGTGTGTGTGTGTGTGTGTGTGTGTGTGTGTGTGTGTGTGTGTGTGTGTGTGTGTGTGTGTGTGTGTGTGTGTGTGTGTGTCTTTCATTAAGGTACACACAGGTGGTAATTTAATGCAGGTGAACACGTGCTTGCATTCCTTACTGTCTCTCACCTTGACAACCCCAAAAAAAGGAAAACAAGGGGGAAGGAATGAAGGAATTAACGAGCAAATAAAAAAAGAATATCCTGCTATTAATGAAAAAAATAAATAACGAATGATAGATAATAAAAAAAAGAAGAAAGGAATGAAGGAAGTAAGACTAAAGAAAATATTAATAAATAGTGATAAATGAGAAATAAGAAAAAAATAAATAAATAAATAAAGAGAAAAAAAAGTGGAATAAACACAATGCAGTTTACGATTTTCTTAAACTTACATTTATATTCTGTACTTTCTTATTCAGTCTTTCTTTTCTCTTTATTTCTTCTTTCCTCGTTTGGTGGACATATTTTTTCATCTTTATCATTAGTTATGTTCAGCTTTTACTCCTCCTTCTACTTTTTCTCCTCTTCCTCTGCTCCTCCTCCTCCTTAATCATCATCATCACCATCATCATCATCATCATCATTATTTATAAGGTCTTGGCTGCCTTGTATATATCATTCCTACTTTTCAGATTTTCAAAGGAGGAGGAGGAGGAGGAGGAGGAGGAGGAGGAGGAGGAGGAAGAGGAGAGAGGAGGAAGAGGACTAGGAAGACGAGGAAGACGAAGAGGATGAAGAAGACGAGACGAGGACGAGGACACCAATACCAAAACAAGAACAGGAAGAAGAGGAAGAAGAAGAGGAGGAGGAGGAGGAATACATTTGAATAAGGAGTCTATATAAGGATAATATATAGACATACAGCGAGGTATCCTTAAGCAGGTGAAGGATACCTCAAGGATTCCTACGTGGAGGTGCGACTAAAGGAAGGGAGAGTAAAAGGAAAGGAAAGGATAAAATGGAATGTAAAGGGAGACAGAGAGGAGGAGAAAAGAAAAGATTGAAGAGATAAAGGAAGGAAAAGGTTTGTTGATAAAAGATGAGAAGAAAGTGAAAGGAGAAAGGAAAGAAAGAAGAGATTTGAAGATGAAAATAAATAATAACAATAACAATAATAGTAATAATAATAATAATAATAATAATAATAATAATAATACCACCACCACCATCACAACAACAACAATAACAACAATGGATAACAAAAGCCTCGGCTGCGTTGCATTGAGATAAAAATGTCGTATAATTGCAGGCAGCTCTATCTAATTGCAGCATTACTTCCTAATCTGAGTCAATCGCGCCTGAATTAATTCGTAACAACAGAGAAACAATTAGCAGCGTGCGTCCCTGATAACGATACGGCAGTGCAAGGGTGTACGCACGAATTTTTTTCAGAAGTTTCAGAACCCAAATGCTTTTTTTTATATTAGGTACCAAACACACAATACTATAAGGCCACAATAATTACACTTTATATTAGTACTAAAAATATACAAATCACTGTAGTACTTTTAACTGAGTACTTTCATTACACTTACAATTACCATTTTCTAAGAATATTTAAAATGTTCATAATCCGGTCAGCTTAATTGAAATAACATGTCCTCTATAATCAAGTCTCACAAACAATGCTGCTGCAGAGAAGAATAAAAAGATGAACTGATACTATCAGCTTAATAAGTTTTATCTGTTAGATATTAATTATGTTATGTTGTGTGTGTACGAGACAGAGGGAAAGACAGATAGATAAATATATATATATGTATATGAGAGAGAAGGGTAGATAGATAGATAGATAGATAGATAGATAGATAGTAGATAGATAGAGATAAAAAATCAGACCAACTAGACATGAAATCAACACACACCGTTTTTATTTTGTTTTCTTTTCTTCTGGTTTTTGCAATACTTTGAAAGGAATTTTTTCTTTTTATATTTGCTCTACACGGTTACATATTTCATTTTATGTGTGTGTGTGTGTGTGTGTGTGTGTGTGTGTGTGTGTGTGTGTGTGTGTGTGTGTGTGTGTGTGTGTGTGTGTGTGTGTGTGTGTGTGTGTGTGTGTGTGTGTGTGTGTGTGTGTGTACATTATGTATTGTGTACATTTGCTTTTTTTATTATTTCATTCCGCTTTTTTATTTTTTCACCATGCAAACCATTCAATTTTCCATTACATTTTTCCTTCGCAAACATTCAATTTTTTTCTTTCACATATCCATGTATGAATATATATTTTTTCTTTCTCTTGCCGTACCTTAATTTTTTCTACACTTTCCCAATTTGTTTCTATAAACCACACACAAGTTCTCGACCTTCACTCTATTCTAAGCCATTTCAATTTTCAACTCTTACTTTCCCTCAACAATTTCATACTTTTCCCTCCGTACCAATTATTACTATTAACTATTTTTCAAACCGTTTAGCTTCGTACCCTAACCGAACCATAAATTTTTTTCAAACATTTTCCCTTTCCTATCCTCACCTATATTTACCTTCGTTTCGTCAATCATAACCAACAGGAATTCTATCATTAATATCAAATTCATTAATCTTAGTCTCCAATTCTTTCAATATTATGTTCACGTCTACCATTCAATCTTCAACTGTCTAAATAACTCATTCTCTCATAGTTATCATTCTACACTATGGAATTTGTATTAACATGGAACAACGTAACTAACTGCAAGTGATGATAAAACTACTTCACTAATTCCATACTCTGCTTTACACTCTCTCCTCCCTCTCTCCCATTCCTCTTCCATCTCCCTTCGTCCCTTCCTCCCTCTTCCATCTCCCTCAGTCTCTCCCTTCTCTCCCTCCATCCTTCTCCTCAATCATTCCTTCAAAACACGTCACCTGAAATGTTTAAAAATAAGTGAAACGAAATAAAATTGGACAGAAAACGAAGACACTTATTGAGGAGAGTTACATTGTGGAAAGTAACTGTCAATACATGAGTAAAAAAAAAGAGGAGTTGATAAGTGAATATATCAATAAATAGATAAATAAATAAATGAATAAACCTTGTAATTGATGCATTTTATGATTTAATGCTTCAGAGTTGTGATATTTTTTATGTGTGAATGACGAATGGGTCTGGAAATTATTTATTCTATTAATTTATGTGGCGAGAGAGAGAGAGAGAGAGAGAGAGAGAGAGAGAGAGAGAGAGAGAGAGAGAGAGAGAGAGAGAGAGAGAGAGAGAGAGAGAGAGAGAGAGAGAGAGTAGTAAATTGACGAACTTCTGAACAAACAGGCTGATGAATTAATAATTGTAGGCACGAATATAGAAATGAATGAATGAATGAAGGAATGAAGGAAGGAAGGAAGGAAGGAAGGAAGATATACAAGAAGAAAAAAAGCTAGAAATAAATGAACACACGAGTAAAGTAATGTGTGAAGGAAGAAATGAAGAAAGAAAGGAACAGAGAAATACATAAATAAATAAATAAAAGAAGGAAGGAAAGACTGAAGGAAAGAAGGAAGAACAGAAGATATATACAGTAAAAAAAAAAAAAAAACACAGGAATTAATAATGAGGGAAGAAAGGAATAAATCGATGAAGAAAGAAAGAAAGGAAGGAAGGAAGGAAGGAAGGAAGAAGGAAGGAAGGAGAAGGGAAGAGGTTGGCTAAGAAGCATCTCTGCCTCACTTCACAACCAGATTCAACCAAACAAAACTTGGTGGGTGAAGTTTTGAAGTTGAGATTCTGTTGACTTCACACACAGACAGAGGCGTACAACTTCTCCCTGGCAACACTGACTTCACGCCGCGATTGGTAACACTGGTGAGGAGAAGGAGGAGGAGGAGGAGGAGGAGGAGGGGATAAGAATGACACTTATAACTGAACCTTGAACTTTTTGTGCTTCATTTGCAAACACAATTATCTTCTTCCTCTTCTTTGTCTTCCTTTCATTATTATTATTATTATTATTATTATTATTATTATTCGTCCTTTTCTTACTATCTCCCCCTCTTCCTCCTCCTCCTCCTCCTCCTCCTCCTCCTCTTCCTCCTCCTCCTAGCAAAATTCTAAAGGGTTGTAATGAGGAAATTCACCCTGTGGATTCCTCTTTACAGGTAATCTTCCTCTTCCTCTTCCTCTACCTCATTAACTCTTGTCTACTCTTAATCCTCTCTCTTTTGTCTACTCTTCCTCTCTCATGTATTATATCTTGTTTACACTTCTTACTCTCTCTCTTTCTTATTCTCTTACTCTGCCTCTTTACCTTTATTTTTCTCTACTCTCTTGTTTACTCATACTCTCTTAATTATCTTTGCTCTTGCTATTTTGTTTACTCTTATTAATTCACTCTGCTTCTTTCTTTCTCTCTCTCTCTCTCTCTCTCTATGATAATAGCACATTGAAGAAGGAAGGAGGAAGAGGAGGAAAAAGTTCATGAGAAAGAGGAAGAGGAAGAGGAAGAGGAAGAGAAAGAAGAGGAGGAGGAGGAGGAGGTTAATACTCAAAGGGCGCTAAAATTCGTTCAATTTTGACCTTATTAAAGTCAAATTGATGTGTTTGGGTTCAGAGTTAGGTTGGGTTACCTTTTGATCAGGTATTTTGTACAGGTGTGTTGACAGACTGGCCCTTGGTGATGGTGGTGATAGTAGTAGTAGTAGTAGTAGTAGTAGTAGTAGTAGTAGTAGTAGTAGTAGTAGTAGTAGTAGTAGTAGTAGTAGTAGTAGTAGTAGTAGTAGTAGTAGTAGTAGTAGTAGTAGTAGTTGTTGTAATAATAGAAACAGTAGGAGTAGTAGTAATAGTTGTTGTTTTAGGAGGAAGAGGAAGAGGAGGAGGAGGAGGAAGAGGAAAATGTGCAATGATGTGAGAGAATTGAGGTAGAGTGAAGGAGTTAGCAGAAAAGCAAGTAAATGAGGAGGAAGAAAGTTTAATGATGCTGAGAATAAAAATCTGAAACTTTGACAACACTTGAGGAGAAAGGAAGCGCAAGGAGGAGGAGGAAGAGGAAGAAGAGTAGGAGGAGAAGGAGGAGAAGGAGTTGGAGGAGAAAGGTAGTAAATAACAAATAAGTAAAAAAAAAAATTCAAAAATCGTAAATTATTAAGTGAGACAGAGAGAGAGAGAGAGAGAGAGAGAGAGAGAGAGAGAGAGAGAGAGAGAGAGAGAGAGAGAGAGAGAGAGAGAGAGAGAGAGAGAGAGAGAGAGAGAGAGAGAGAGAGAGAGAGAGAGAGAGAGAGAGACTGACTACACAACACTACCACATTATCATCATTATTACTATCATTATCACTATCATCATCACCATCATCATCATCATCATCATCAGCTGGTCCTTAACCCTTATTTTGCCCTCATTACAATCCCAGCAGTACAGGTGAGTTCCAGTTACCTGACACCAGCCTGCGTTCACCTTTAAGTCTCGTTGAAATGGAGTACTTCTTTGTGTTGCAGGAGGGAGGGTGAGGCAGGGGGAAGGGGGGAAGTGTGAGGGGAAAGGTGAGGGGAGAGTAACTGTGAGGGAAAGGTAAGGGGGAGTAGGTGTGAGGGGATGGTAAGGGGGTGGGATGTGAGGGGAAAAGTAGGGGGCAGGGGAGAGGGGGAGGAGGTGTGAGGGGTAAGGAAGGGGTAAGGGGAGGGAAGGGGATGAGGGGAGGGGAAGAGGGGAAGGAATGAGGTGTATAAGTGTAATGTGTTTTTATTATTTATTTATTTTGTATTGTTTCCTAATTATTAACTGACTGACTGACTGACTGACTGACTGACTGGCTATTACTATAACTTCTATTTTCCTTTTTCACACACACGAAAAAATGGGGGAAAAAAATGGGAAAAAAGTCAGACTATCATAATCTTCAACACTAGACGCGTATAATCCCATCCCAAGCCACTTCTCATTTATTTCCCGGGTGGACTACTGCATGAAAGGGAAAAAAGTACATTAATTTCCCTCCTCATATATCATAGGTAGAAAAATGAGTGACAATGTTGGTACTTTTTTTCTTTTTTTCTCTCTTTTATTTTTGAAAGGGAAAAAAATTATGATGAGGAAGAAATTAAGAAAGAGAGGATGTGGAGGAATGGAGAGAAGTGAGGGAAGGAAAGAAAGAGAGGAAATAATGAAAGGAATGGGATGAGAGGAAAGAAGAGGAAATAAAAGAGGAAAGAGAGAGAGAGAGAGAGAGAGAGAGAGAGAGAGAGAGAGAGAGAGAGAGAGAGAGAGAGAGAGAGTAATTGGGTATCTGATGACAGTGTATTTTGTTTGTTTTTATGTTTCCGTGTGTGTGTGTGTGTGTGTGTGTGTGTGTGTGTGTGTGTGTGTGTGTGTGTGTGTGTGTGTGTGTGTGTGTGTGTGTGTGTGTGTGTAATCTTTTTCTCATCACCTTACAACCTTTTCTCTTCTGATCTTCTTCCTCCTCCTCCTCCTCCTCCTCCTCCTCCTCCTCCTCCTCCTCCTTCCTCCTCCTTCCTCCTCCTGCCTTTGAGGATGCAATATCAAGGGTTTCATATCCTTTACATGAGGTTTCCCGCAGGACGCAAGGATGAAGGAAGAGGAGGAGGAGGAGGAAGAGGAAGAGGAAGAGGAGGAAGAAGAGAAGGAAAAAGAGTAATGTGGTGGAAGAGGGAAGGAGCATGAATAAAGCAAGGAAGAGGGGAAGGAGGGTAGACACATGAACAGAAGAAGAGGAAGGAAGGAAGGAAGGAAGGAAGGAAGGAAGGGAGAGGACAGCTAATGAACGGAAAGAGGGAGAGGGAGAGAGGGAGAGAGAGAGGGAGGGGAAAGAATGATGGGAAAACAAAATGCGAATGAGGGGAAGAGGAAAAACGAGTGATAGGAAAAGTTGAAGTCATTTGCTGTTAGGAAGGGAAGAGTGACAGGGTGACAGTGACTTAGGGAGGGTGAGGGGAAGTGAGGGGAGGATCAGGGTGAGTCAGGAAGAGCTAGAGTGACTAAGGGAGAGATAGGGAGTGAGGGAGGGTAAGAGGGAGTGCGGGAGGGGAAGAGGAAGTGAGGGAGGGGAAGAGGGAGTAAGGGAGGGGAAGAGGAAGTGAAGGAGGGGAAGAGGAAGTGAGGGGAAGAGATTTTGTAGTTCTTTCCAGCAACTTCTCCCCTTAATGGGCGTCGCAGTCTGAGGGGAGACATAAAAACTCTCATTTCGCTGAAGTTTTGGCTGTTTTTTAACGTGACAAACTTCCATAGCCACCTCCTCTTTCCCCTCATTTACCTCTCTCACTATCCTCTCTTCTCTATTCATTATTCCATCTCCTTTTTTTTTTATCTCTCCTCCTTTCTTCCTCCTCCTCTTTCATTTCATACCCATCTCCTTCCCCTCCTTCCCCTCCCTCTTCTCTCTTACTCTTTTTTAACAATTTTCCTTCATCTTCTTGTCATATTTTCCCCTCAATTCCTCCTCTCATCTTTCTTTTTTTTCTTTTCTTTCTTTATTATTTCTTTTCATTTCTCTCCTCCTTTGTGTTCCCTCTTATTCCTTCTCCTCCTCCTCCTCCTCCGTCTTGTTATTATGTTTTTTTCTTCTTCCTCATCCTATATTTCCTTTCCATCCGAGTTCCTTCCTTTCATGTTTGTTTCCTTCCTTCCTTCCTTCCTTCCTTCCTTCCTTCCTTCCTCTGTTTATTAATTTTCCTTAATAATATTCCTGTTTTCTGTTATATTTATTTTTCTTCCTCCTTCTGTTGTCCCTTACTTCTTTTCTTTCTTTTATTAATTATTTTGTTCTCTAATACCACCACCACCACCACCACCACCACCACCACCACCAAAAACAACAACAACAACAACAGCAACACCAGCTCAAGTGCTTCACTCAGGCTTCATACAATAATCCGAAGCTTCACCTACTTTACTCGAGTCTCTGAAGCTTTTTTTTCGAACCCTGAAGCTTTGCGTGGCTCAGCGGGAGTTAGAAGGGCACAAGGATGAGGGGAAAAGAGGGTAGTAAGTGAGGGGAGATGAAATAGGAGGAAGGTACTGGAGGGAGAGTAGGTAATAGGGAGAGGAGAGAAAGAGAGGAAGAGGGGAAAATGAGGAGGAGTGGGCGAGGGGAAGAGGAGGAAAAAGAGGAAGGGGGAAAGAGAGAGGGGAAAGAATGTGAGCTGAGGATGAGGACATTGAATTAGATTATGAACGAGGGGAGAAGAGGAAAGAGAGAGGAAGGGGAGAAGAAACGAGGGGAGAGGAGGAACAGGAATAGGGAGGAATGCATATGAGAATGAGAAAGAAACGGAGAGGAATGGAAGGTTAATGAAGAGATAAAGAGGAATTAGCGAAGTGTGTGAAATAAAAAAGAGAGAGGGGAAGGAAGGGGAGGTGAGGAAGAGGGAAGAGGGATGGAGAGGAGGAGAGGAAGAATAATAAGAAGTCAGTAATAAAAATGGAAGAACAAAAGAAAGTAAATTAGACAACATAATGAAGGAGAGAGAGAGAGAGAGAGAGAGAGAGAGAGAGAGAGAGAGAGAGAGAGAGAGAGAGAGAGAGAGAGAGAGAGAGAGAGAGAGAGAGAGAGAGAGAGAGAGAGAGAAAAAGAGAAGTGAATGGGGCTGCGAGAGAGATGATGAGGTAGACGAGAGAGAAAAAGAAGCTGGAGAGAGAGGGAGAGAGGGAGAGGGAGAGAGGGAGGGAAAGGATGGAAGGATATATTGAGTGAGAGGAAGACGTAAGAATCTGAGGGAAAAAGAGAGGGAAGGGAGTGGGAAGAGGGGAAAAAGAAAGAGAAAGAGAGAGAAAGAGAGAAGTGGAAGGTAAGACAGGTAAGGTGAGGGCAAAGGAGGCTGATGTATACAGGTAAACTGGCAGATAGATACGCTCCTCTTCCTCCTCCTTTTCCTTCTCCTCCTCCTCCTCCTCCTCCTCCTCCTCCGATAGCTGCATCATAATTTCAAGGTTGATTTAATTTTGATCGTGAAATGAAATATAGACGTCAGGAGTGTTTTAATTAAAGCACGGACTCTCTCTCTCTCTCTCTCTCTCTCTCTCTCTCTCTCTCTCTCTCTCTCTCTCTCTCTCTCTCTCTCTCTCTCTCTCTCTCTCTCTCTCTCTCTCTCTCCTCTGTTTACCTTTTTTACTTTTTTTTTTATAACTTATTCACTCTTTTATCCTATTCTTTTTTCTGGTTTACTTATACTTTTTGTTATTTTCTTTATATTTCCTCTCCCTTCCTCTTCTTCTTCCTTTCTTTATTTGGTCTCCTTCCTCCTCTTCCTCCTCTTTCTATATTCCTCTATCGTTCATTCTCCCTTTATCCTCCTCCTCCTCTTCTTTCCTCTTTTACTCTACTTCCCTCCTCCCCTTTCTCTCTTTGATTCGTTTGAGTTTATTCCTTCTCCCTTTCTGTCCACTCTCCTCCTCCTCCTCTTCTCTTATTCCCTTTGGTTTGTTCTCTTCCTTCCTTCCTTCCTTCATTCATTCCTTCCCTGTTATTCCCTTTCATTTATTTTTTTCCCGCATTTACCATTTGTTGATTCTATAGTTTTTGAATTTAATGTATTTTTGGTTTTTTTTGTATCTATGACATTCCAAAAATTTCAAATCAGTAAATTGGAGTAATAATAATAATAATAATAATAATAATAATAATAATAATAATAATAAAAATAACAATAACAATAATAATAACAATAGAAAGTCCATCAACACCACACACACACAAACACACACACACACACACACACACACACACACACACACGCATACACAAACAAACACACACACAACAGACTAACCAATCAAATCACGCGTTAAACCCAGCTCAATCCTCGTCAACCAATGAGAATCGCCTCCAATTTGACCCAACCAATAGCAACCAATAACATAAACCTCTCACAAGCCAATAGCAGACCAGCTTCCCTTGACCTATTTACGTGACGTCATGACCTTTTTGACCTCACTAAAGGGCCAATAGCATCGTACCCTCACTCCCTCACTGGCCAATAGCGTAGCTCCTCCCTATCCTGCTGACGAATAGGAGAGTTGTGTTAGCTATTCCTCCCTCCTTCTATTAGCGAATCAGGGCCCAGCGTCGCTAATGACAGCCAATCAACTTTCGCGACTCTCAAACGTTGACGAAACTCGATTTAACGTTAGCCCGCCAAACCACCTTAATGGAGAGAGAGAGAGAGAGAGAGAGAGAGAGAGAGAGAGAGAGAGAGAGAGAGAGAGAGAGAGAGAGAGAGAGAGAGAGAGAGAGAGAGAGAGAGAGATTTATAATTGCAGTATGAATGCATAAACACACACACTCACACTCACACACTCACACACACACACACAC
>JAPQNM010000049.1:4419328-4429328 GCA_029783475.1 Metacarcinus magister
CGTAACTGTTCTCTGTCTTCCCCTCTCCTGTCTCTCCCTCCCTCCTTCCCTCCTACACCATCTGTTCGTCTTCCTCCCTCCCTCCCTCCCTCCCTCCTTTACTTCACAACTCAGCATCCTTTCCCTTTCCCATCGTTTTGGCTGGCTCTCTCTCTCTCTCTCTCTCTCTCTCTCTCTCTCTCTCTCTCTCTCTCTCTCTCTCTCTCTCTCTCTCTCTCTCTCTCTCTCTCTCTCTCTCTCTCTCTCTCTCTCTCTCTCAGTCATCTCCGTCCAGGAAACGCAAGACTTAACACCCTAATTACCTTATACTTGCCAGGAAATGTCGAATATTAGCTAATCACCTTCTCTAACTACCTTGTTCCCCCACCTGTTGCTACCTGTCTCCACTACCTGTAACCTATAACTGTAACTTCCTGTTTTTCCTCTCTTTAATAACTTTTTTCTTGCCATTGTAACTTGTCTTTTTCCTCTATTATTACCTGTAACCTGTAAAATGTACCTGTAATTACCTGTTTTCCCATACCTGTAACCTGTTTTTCCATTTATATTCACTTATCCCTCCCTTGTAGCTTGTTATCTCATATATATCACCTGTATTACCTGTACCCTGGCCCTGTAGTCCCCTTAATACCACCTGTAACTTGTAACTCTACCTGTAACCACTAATAGCAGACGTACTTGGGTCCTCTCCCTTCTAGACATCTGTTCATCTTCACTGTAACCATAAATTTTCACCCATAGGCACTGTAATCACCATCCTGTACCTGTAACTGCCCTCTAACTACCATTCCTCTTCCTTATTACCCTCTAACCATTATTCTTTCTACTAAGTACCCATTTAACTAACATTCTTATCTCCTTAAAAAGCCATTAACCACCATTCTCTACCTTATAACCAACATTTTCGTTGCCTATAACCATTACCTTCCCTCATATGTCCTGCTTTGTGAGGGGAGACAAGGGGAGGGGAGGGGATGGGGCAGATGAGGGGAGGAAAGAAGGGGGGTGGTTGTCATAAATTACTCCCTTCACCTGTCCTGTTTGTGAGGGGAAAAAAAGAGTGAGGGGATGGGGGAGGTGAGGGGATGTGAGGAGACGTAATAAGGTGGTTAGGTCGGCTGCGTGTAGGGGCGGACGTCTCATTATCATTTTAACACCACTTTCTCGACGCCCCTCAAAAGTTTTTACCTTAGTGGGAGAGCGGAGGAGGACAAGGAAGAGGAGAAAGGAGGCGGAAGAAAAGGAGGGAAAAAAATTAAGAAAGGAAATGAGGTAAGAAGAGGGAAGGAAGGACGTTAAGGAGGATAAAGGAAGGGAGAGACAATGAGGAAACGATGGAGGAAGAGAGGTGGATGAAACGAAAAATGGAGTGGAGGATGGAAGGAAGGAAGGAAGGAAGGAAGGAAGGAAGGAAGGAAGGAAGGAAGGAAGGAAAATAAGATACAAAGGACAGGAGGAGAAGAGAGAAGAAGAGAGTAAGTAAAGAATATCTACAAAGAAAAGAACAAAAATAATTCATGAGTGTAAAGCATAATTTTTATCACAACGGTGAGATTAAACACACACACACGCACGCGCACACGCACACACACACACAATAAGGTCGGAAATTCCTTCAAAGACATTGCATTTAGCCTCCTAATGACAAAAAGGACAAGTTTCTCACAGCGTTACTCCCAATATCCGTTCAAACTAACTTGGCGAGTAAGTCTCGCCCCCATCTTTTCCCCTCTCATGCGATTGGATATTATTCTGAGTGGAAAATGCCTCTGACTGGTGGAAATGGCCTCACTGGCAGCGGTTATAGCATTTAGAGACTGTTCAGACTATCTTGGCGGAGAAGCCCCACCCACTTTCTCTCCCTAGACAAGTAATTGGGCAAAGTGTTAATGAAAGGATGCATGTGATTGGTGGAAGAGACTAAGGCTTGATTAAAGTTACTGAAATGCTATAAAGAAGACGAAGAACAAGAGGAGGAGAAGGAGGAGGAGGGGGGGGGGAGGAGGAGACAAAGAAAGGTGTTTTTCATTACGAAATGGTCACAGAGAAAGAAGAGATACTATTAGAAGAAGACGTGATGGTGGTGATGATGGTGGTGGTGGTGGTGGTGATGATGATGATGATGATGATGCTGATGCTGATGCTGATGCTGATGCTGATGATGATGATGATGATGATGATGATGATGATGATGATGATGATGATGATGATGACTGATGATTCGCTGACTGACATACTGATTAAATATTTCCAAGTAAACCGCAAAGGAGAGTTTAGTTATGTAAATATATTGTATAAGTCATGTACGTATAATTACTCACATGTGTACGTAAATGTCATGTGTACATATGTAGGTATGTTGTGTGTAAGTGTAGGCGTCATGTGTAGGTGTGTAAACCAGGCTATAGAGAGCATATCGTGTACGTATGTAGGTGTGTTGACATGTGCGTGTGTGTACTTGGCCTGGGTGTACGAATATAGGTCATGTGTAAGTATGTATGTGTAGGTATGTGTACCTGGATATACCTGCCGCCCACCACACCCCCCACCGCCCCACCACACACCCCACCCACTCATTATCGGAAAATCGGGTTCTTCACACTAACTCACGCACTCCCGCCACGCCTAAGAGCATCGACTGACCACTTACACGTCCTCCCGCCCACCGCATACCGCCCAGCCACCCTCAAACTGCCCTGGCCTGCGTGTGTGAGTAAATAATGCATGCGACACCCCCACGCCCTTGATGCTGCTTTCCGTCAAGGCGTGTGACCAGGGTGGGAAGGGCACCAAGAGAGGGACCTTTTCGGAAACGAGAAAAACGGAAACTCAGAGAAAATAAAAAAGAGAGAGAAAAGAGCGAGAAAAATAAACCGAAAATGAAGTTAGGGATGTATTGTATCAGTTATATAACGTTCCTAACTTTTCCTACGTCACATATAACCGGGAGTGTGGTTACTAGACAGAAAAAAATAATATAGAAAGATCGACTTTTCTTCCCTTTACAAACTCGAGTGAATAATGACAGGAAATAAAAAATCTAAGTAACAAGCGAGGTAAATACAGTGACCGGTGCATGACGCGGGAATAAACGATGCATGAATTACTTAGCTTCCTCACAAGCATGTAAATGGTGTGTGGCATGCGATGGTGTGGCCGCAGACCTCACCGTAGCTAGTAAGAATGAAGCTTAAGATCAATACAACAATACATTTCCTTTTTTATTTTCCTCTATAAATAAAGTCCAAAATAAGATTCCCACACCGTCCCAGCAGCTCCTTTTTTTTCTCTTATAAATAAAGTTCAAAATAAGACTGCCACAGACACTACTAAGAAACGCTCTTGGAAAATAAATACCGAATGTGATATTTAAAAGTTTCTCTGTCGTGTTTCCGGGAGAAGGATTGTTATGTTTACCTTTGTTCCTTTATACCTGGACATAATAATAATAATAATAATAATAATAATAATAATAATAATAATAATAATAATAATAATAATAATAATGATAATAATGATAGGGATTAAAAGATAGGAGAAAGAAAACTGAAGCTCAACTCCTCACCGTGTTCCCTTTCCCCGACACACTCCAGAGAAGGAATTAAGAACACATTAGCCCACCGTCCCTTAAAGAGTCAGGTGAGAGAGAGAGAGAGAGAGAGAGAGAGAGAGAGAGAGAGAGAGAGAGAGAGAGAGAGAGAGAGAGAGAGAGAGAGAGAGAGAGAGAGAAAAGAAGCATGGAACGAGCAGAAAATAGCTTCCAGTGATGATGATGATGATAATGATAGTAATAATTGTAATAATAATAATAATGATGATTACAGATGATGATGATGATGATGATAGCACCACTTTGAAGAGGCTTTTTTGTAAGTATTATGTAACCTTCATCCTCTTCCTCTATTTTAATTTTACCTCCCCTTCCTCCCTCCTTCCCTCCTCCCTCCCACCTTCCCCTACTCCCTTCCCTTCCCCTCCACCCTCCTTCCCCTCCACCCTCCTTCCCCTCCACCCTCCTTCCCCTCCTTCCTTCACTCTCTCACCAAGCACTCAAGAATATGTAAAGAAAACCTCTCTTTCCTTCCTTCCTTCCTCTCTTCCTTTCTCATTTCCTCTACTCCAATTCTCATTATTCCTTTCTTCTCTTCACCACTTCAATCCTCCTCCTCCTCCTCCTCCTCCTCCTCCTCTTCCTCCTCCTCCTCCTCGCCTGAACTGCTTTTATTGGTAGTAATACTTATCGTTTATCTTTTTCCGATCTTTATCTACTTTCCTCTTTATTTATGTGTCCGTAATTCTTTTAAAAACGACGAAAAATACACCAATAGGATTGAAGCCAGTGTTTCCATCAATGCGAGAGAGAGAGAGAGAGAGAGAGAGAGAGAGAGAGAGAGAGAGAGAGAGAGAGAGAGAGAGAGAGAGAGAGAGAGAGAGAGAGAGAGAGAGAGAGAGAGAGAGAGAGGAGATTGTATCGCGACAAATACATTATTGGCTTTAAAACCAGTGTGGAGTTTGTAAAAAGTTTCTCCTGTTTATACCTGTAAAATATGTATTACTGCATTAAAGAGAGAGAGAGAGAGAGAGAGAGAGAGAGAGAGAGAGAGAGAGAGAGAGAGAGAGAGAGAGAGAGAGAGAGAGAGAGAGAGAGAGAGAGAGAGAGAGAGAAAGGGGACACTAGAGTAAGGGAGTAAGTATAAACTGACATATAAAGAAGAAGGTTATGTCCTTACTCTTAATGATGCTGGAACGAAGAGTTGAATGGAAGAGTGGATGGAAGACCAACCAAACCTTCCATTGTGAGTGTAATGAAGAAAATGGGATGGATGAACAAATTACATTCTCTCTCTCTCTCTCTCTCTCTCTCTCTCTCTCTCTCTCTCTCTCTCTCTCTCTCTCTCTCTCTCTCTCTCTCTCTCTCTCTCTCTCTCTCTCTCTCTCCTCATACAATGCAGTGTTTTGTACTCATTGTAGCAAGTCCTCCCTCTCTCCCTCCTTCCTTCGCTCTTCCTTCCTTCCATATTTTCTGCAATCACTCCACCCTCCCTTCCTTCCTTCCAATCTTTCTAAGCTCTCTCCCACCGTCCTTCCTTCCTTCCCTCCCTTCCTCCTTCACCTCTCCCCTCATCCCTCCTTCCCTCGTTGCGTTCCCTCAACACAAATCCTTCAACAACAACGCAACAAGAAGCTTCCTAAAGGAGATGCGTGACGGCCAGCGAAAATGTTGTAAAAAGTAAGCTTGCAATGTTAATTTTCATCAACGCAAGGAAAATATGATGACAAGACACACAAGTAAAGGAAGAATAATGAAGAAAACACGTGATAGGGAGTAAAAATGTGAAGGAAAATGAACAATAGAAGACATAGAAAGAAGAATATATATATGAGAGGATAAAAATATAAATGTATAAAAGAATTTAGGGGGAAATATTTTTTAAACGTGAAACATTTAATTCCGTTTGTCTGGTGCATAAAAAAAGTTGTCTCTTTACATAATATTCACTCTTGCTGCAAAGTTCAGGTAATCAGCATGAAGGTGTGAAAAAGGTGAGCTGAACGAGACTTGCAACATGAACCTTGAAATGTGTCGGGCCATAAAGGAACACAAAGGAACATCAAGAAAAGACAAACAGCAGCAGACATGTACTATCTAACCTAAAGAGATACTTAGGAGAGTAAAGGCGAAAGTTCCTCCTTAAGCGGCTTCATTAATTCCTTTCAACGCTCCTCGGCTGTTCTGGCTACTTTATGCGCACACACACACACACACACACCACACACACACACACACACACACACACACACGTCCTTACAACTACAAAATCCCTCGCATCTTTCATAAATATATATATTTAAAACACCTTCTTTTCCTTGTACTTTTTCTATTTCCTGTACTAATTTCCATCTTAAAAACACCAAATTTATCATGCATTTCCATTTTCAATATTTTGCATAATTTCCCAAACTCCCCAACTTCATACATATATATATATATATATATATATATATATATATATATATATATATATATATATATATATATATATATATATATATCTATCAATTTCTCAAAATCCCATACAATTAATACACTTTATAAAAAAGGAACAATGCCATATATCTCTATTTTCCTTTATTTACTTAGAAAAAAAACAATCAATATATGTACTCACCGTGTAACGCCTGATTCTTGTTCTGGTGGGAGAGGAGGCCGCCTTCACCGCCTCCATCACCTCCTCGCCCTCCTGTAGCAGTACGTGGGCGGGACTTCGCAGACTTGGCTCGCTCTGACGGCTGTAGGATGCCTGAACTCTGTCTCTTCTTCGCCACACGCTGCTCCAGAAGTTGACGCTGATGGGAGAAAGAATATAAGAGTGGGAGGTATCTAATATATATATATATATAAAGGAATTTATTTTCACCTAACAGATTCAACAGTTGATTTTATTTAATCTAATAATAATAATGATAAAAATATAAATATTTTCACTAACTAGATTAAGGACATTTAAATTTCATTATTGATATTTTTTTTGTTCTCTCTCTCTCTCTCTCAGGTGTTCTAGGACAGGTGTGTTAGGACAGGTGTGTTAGGACAGGTGTGCTAGGACAGGTGTGGGAGGACAGGTGTGCTAGGACAGGTGTGGTGTTAGCGTGGTGAGGGAGAGGTAAGTGTGTAATGGCGTGCATATGCAACATTGTGCTTTTGCTTCCTGTATAATCATCATATATCTATGTTTTCATTATCATTTTATCTTCTGCTATCTATGTATATTCGCTTTGTATTCTTTGTCTGTCTGTTCTGTCTGTTACTATGTGTCTGTATGTTTGTGTATATGTATGTATGTATGCTCGTCTGTCTATATGTTCGTGTATCTTTTTTTTTCTCTTCGCTCTCTCTCTCATTCTTAACAAATGCACTTTCGTATTGACAAGAAAGTAGTACACACACACACACACACACACACACACACACACACACACACACACACGTACACATGCATTAGTAAAAATATATGAAGTCATTAATTTCATCACTCAGAAAGAAAATATGAGCGTCATAAATTAATATAAAAAAAATATATCTAAAAAAACGTGAAATCTGATTGGCTGTGAGAATGTACACACGTAGACATGTTTCCGATTGGTTTAGAAAATTAATAGGATTGGATGAGAGAGAGAGAGAGAGAGAGAGAGAGAGAGAGAGAGAGAGAGAGAGAGAGAGAGAGAGAGAGAGAGAGAGGAGAGAGAGAGAGAGAGAGAGAGAACGTTGTATGCCCTAATAGTCGGTGATTGGGTAAGAGGAGAAGGAATATTATTGGTTAGCTTGAGACGAGAAAAAAAAACGTGTAAGTGGAATTCTGGTTACTAAGTTTTTTATTCTCTCTCTCTCTCTCTCTCTCTCTCTCTCTCTCTCTCTCTCTCTCTCTCTCTCTCTCTCTCTCTCTCTCTCTCTCTCTCTCTCTCTCGTATCGATATAGCATTTGTTATTAGATGATCGAGTAGACTTTAGAGATTGTGAGTTAGTGAAACCTGGAGGGAGGGAGGGAGGGAGGGAGGGAGGGAGGGAGGGAGGGAGGGAGGGAGGGAGGGAGGGAGGGAGGAAGAAGGAAGAAGGAAGGAGGAAGGGAATAAAAAAAAACACAGATAGAAAAGATGAAATAAAAAATATATATTATCATCTTTAAGTATCTATAATATTACTTCTTTGTTTGAATCCATACGATAAAGCTATTACTTCTCTCTCTCTCTCTCGCTCTCTCTCTCTCTCTCTCTCTCTCTCTCTCTCTCTCTCTCTCTCTCTCTCTCTCTCTCTCTCTCTCTCTCTCTCTCTCTCTCTCTCTCTCTCTCGTGAATCAAGTGGATGACGTCAGTGTTGATTGACGTCAAACTCAGACCGATCTCTAAAGTTTACTACTACAAAATGCTTTCTCTCTCTCTCTCTCTCTCTCTCTCTCTCTCTCTCTCTCTCTCTCTCTCTCTCTCTCTCTCTCTCTCTCTCTCTCTCTCTCTCTCTCTCTCAGAACCACACAAAACATTTTTAGCGCCGCTTTTACTTTGAGTGAAAAAGAGAAGAGAGAGAGAGAGAGAGAGAGAGAGAGAGAGAGAGAGAGAGAGAGAGAGAGAGAGAGAGAGAGAGAGAGAGAGAGAGAGAGAGAGAGAGAGAGAGAGAAACAGATTAAAACACGCGCACACACACACACACACACACACACACACACACACACACACACACACACACACACACACACACACACACACACACATAATCCTTCCTCTTTCATCCTACCTTCCAATCTCTTCTCTCTCTCTCTCTCTCTTTTCTCTTCCTCTTCCTCCTCCTCCTCCTCCTCCTCCTCCTCCTCCTCCTCCTCCTCCTCCTCCTCCTCCTCCTCCTCCTCCTTTGAGCATAAGATAATCAAAGGTTATCCTAAATTCGCCAAGTCGTTCAGGTCAACAAAGGCGTCGAGGGGCCTTCCACCGTGGGCTTCAAATATTCACGGCACACCAAGAGCTTCAACCTGCCGCCGCTTCAAGGCTTCCTTCTATAAAGACAATTAATTTTTTTCTTTTTTTTATTGAAGCTATTTTTTTTTGTTTGAAGCTTCATTTTTTTTTATTTGAAGTTATTTTTAAGTTTAATTTTTTTGTGTGAAGCTTAATTTTTTTTTCCAGGGGAGAGTTTGAAGCATTTTTTTTTTATTTGAAGCTTCTTTGTGAGGTATTGGGGCTTATTTTTTTTTTTAACTTAACCTTTACTTTTTGAGGTGTTTGAAGCCTCTCTCTCTCTCTCTCTCTCTCTCTCTCTCTCTCTCTCTCTCTCTCTCTCTCTCTCTCTCTCTCTCTCTCTCTCTCATCAGTCCTCCTCAACACCTCTCTTCTCCCTTCACACCTCTCGTCCTCCTTCTTTCGTCACTAACCTTCCTCCCTTTTCTCCTCAGGTATAAAGCTGGCTGATCAATAATTGTGTACACCTAATGTAAGGCACGATTCCTCCTCCTCCTCCTCCTCTTCCTCTTCCTCTTCCTCTTCCTCCTCCTCTTTGTTCTTATCCAATATATTTCCTCTTTTTCTTATTTTCTTCCTCGTTTTCTCAGGTTTTTCTTCTCCCCTCCGCCGCCTCCTCCTCCTCCTCCTCCTCCTCCTCCTCTACTTTTATATCTCAGAGTTCTTTCCTTTTTTACTAGTACTGTCCTCTTATCTCATCCCTCCCTCCCTCCCTCCTTTCCTCCCTCCTTCCCTCCTTCCCTCCCTCCCTCCCTCCTCAAAGGCAGCTCAAGTCCACTCTTCTGAGGCTTTTCGGGTTGCCCTTCACGCCACTTTGTCTCCACATTACCTTCCTCTCCTCCAAAGAGATCCCCCTTAGTGTCTCTCTCTCTCTCTCTCTCTCTCTCTCTCTCTCTCTCTCTCTCTCTCTCTCTCTCTCTCTCTCTCTCTCTCTCTCTCTCTCTCTCTCTCTCTCTCTCAGCAAGTTCAATCACCTGTATATATTTGGCAATTGGAAAGGTGAGAGATGAGGGGAGAGAAGAGGGGGAGAGATGAGAGGAGAGGCTGTATGCGAGGAGAGACAAAGGGGAGAGGGGGAGAGACAGGTAGCAAAGGGCAGTGAGGGGAAATAAGAGGGGAGTGAAGGAGGGAGAGAAAAAAGGAGGTTAGTGTAAGGGGAAGCAGTGAGAATGAGGGGAATGAGAGAGGAATAAAGGAGATGAGGGAGCAGCCACAGGTCAGGGAAGAAAGTATAAGATATTAGGAGGAGGAGGAGGAGGAGGAGGAGGAGGAGGAGGAGGAGGAGGAGGAGGAGGAGGAGGAGGAGGAGGAGGAGGAGGAGGAGGATTCTGTCAAAAGGCCAAGAGTTTATGAAAGGAGGTGAAAATACAAGAGAAAAGAGCAAATGACGAAGAGAAAGAGAGAGAGAGAGAGAGAGAGAGAGAGAGAGAGAGAGAGAGAGAGAGAGAGAGAGAGAGAGAGAGAGAGAGAGAGAGAGAGAGAGAGAGAGAGAGAG